>MU684432.1:24895-39696 GCA_026770625.1 Nicotiana glauca
TCCCTAAATAAAATTATTAATAATAGTACTTTCTTTTCATGTTATAGATAGATTTTTTTTTCTTTCATTTCAACATATGAATATTTTTTTCATGATATAAAAAGTATTTTTTTTTTCATGTAGAAAAAGTATTTTTTTTCATTTCAACAAAAAAATATTTTTTTTTTATTTCAGCGACGTGAATATTTTCTTTTCATGAGGTAGAAAAAGTATTTTCTTTTATTTCAATAAAATGAGTACTTTATTTTCATCTTTTAGAAAGAGTACTTTCTTTTTCAACCAAAAAAATAATATTTTTTTTAGTTATGGAGCACAAATTTGAACATTATTTTTGTGTAAAAAAAATAAAGCAGCACATTAGTTTATTTGGGTTTGTATGAAGTTTAGAGACTTGGGTGAGAGGGAAGGGTATGAGTAGAGTAGCCTAAAAAATATTTTTTACTCTCTAACCCAACACTAAAAAGTATTTTCTGAAAAATATTTTCCACTCATCAACCAAACAAAGAAAAATAAGTAATAAAACCACTCATTTCCGATGAAAACATATAAAAAATATTTTCCTCATACCAAACACACCCTTAGTCTTATATAGTACTAGAGCATTCAATACGGGTTCCCGAAACCCAGTAACTCTTGCGTAGACCTTGTATTTATATTAAAAAATTTATAAAATATTTATAAATATTTAACTGTGAATCCAGTTATTATTATATAGCAATTTAAAATTATGGTATGAACTCATGAGCCTCAAATCTTGAATTTGTTCCGCTACTATGTATAGTTAAAGAAAAGTCGCATATAATTGGACAGTTTCTTTTATCGAGCCAATAATGTTTGAGAAAAGAATATGAGGTGCCAAGAAAGACACCGACGTTGTGGTTGGGACCCAAACGGTAATTCCACTTATCGAATTTGGAGACCACAAAATTGTTGATAAGGTAACAGAAAAACAAGAACACAATGGGTTCGTACGTGCATTTGCTTGCAACTTTTCTGAAACAATGGCAGCTGCGACTTCACCTGCACTCTCATCTTCCTTCCTCTCTACAGCAATCCCTGCAACTCATTCTCAGAATCAGCTTTTCTTTCTCCCCCTTAATCACAACTTGAAAATCACTAAAAGGGCCTCGTTCAACATTCAGGCTGCAAAACTTCCTGCCGGAGTATGTTCTTTACTATCTATATAGTTCCTCCGTTTCATTTTATAAAATATTACTATTTTCTTAATCTATCATACCCTTTAAGGGGCGGCCCTTTCCCCGGACCTGTGTAAACGTGGGATAATTTATGCATCGACCTCCCCAAAAAAGTGACATATTTGTAAATTCTTTTCTTTTAATTTTTTTTTCTTACTAATAATAATAAGAAGTTGTGAGTTCGAGTCTTCCCAAGAACAAGGTGGGAAGTTCTTTAGGGGAAGATGCCGGGAGTCTATTTGGAAACAGCCTCTCTACCCGGATAGGGGTAAGGTCTGCATACACATTATATCATGATTCGTATAAGATCGGCCACCAATTAAAAATGTCCTAGCTAGACTAACTACTAAAGTCTAAAAGGCGAATGCAATCTAATTCAGTTATTTTGACCCGTAGCATAGGTATATTATATATATGTGGAAAGCTACTAAAATTTAGCAAATATTATAAATTATTGTAACTCATAATATTAAAAGTACAAGGAGCTCATTACATTAAAAAATTTAAAGAAAATTGATCTACTTGTAAATTGCATTATATTGAGTAGGTGGAGTTGCCAAAGGAAGTACCAAAATTGAGCAGACCATTTCTGGGATTTACAAGGACAGCAGAGATATGGAACTCTAGAGCTTGTATGATTGGTCTTATTGGAACATTCATTGTGGAACTGGTAACTACATATCTTTATTAGTATATGTGATTTTAGTTACTGTACTAAGTACCGTATAATGATCTTTGTGGCTTTTTTTCCCTTTTCCTGTTTTCAGATTTTCAACAAAGGAATTCTTCAAATGATTGGCATAGATATTGGGAAAGGCCTTGATATTCCACTCTAATCCTTGTATATGTTTAATTTCTTCATGCATACACTCCAATTCTGTTGACTATGTATTCAGTAATGTACAACAGTGATACATTCATAATTCAAGAAAAAATTTTGAAACCACTTCTGAAATTGATGTGGAAAAGCAATTCAGCTACAACCTTATGGAATATAAAATCATTCCATATCACAAAAAAAAAAAAAAAATTCAGATCTTTATCGTTCATTAGGTCGTTTCCGATGAGCCTACAAAATTTTAGATGATTCGGGATCAGTTGAACGTATTCAAAGCTGTACTACCTAGAAGCTTACATAATTCTCAATTTTTAACATTGCAACTCATAAAGAGCATGTTATATCTACAAAAGTATATAGATACATGTTAGTTGCGACGGTAATACATCTCAACTTTCCAAAGAAAACATGTTAAGAAAGGAAACTACAGGACCCGGCTGATTCGAGTATCTATGACCACCACCTCAGTTGATGATTCGGATGGCTCGAGTGCCTGCGCAAGTGACAATCTGCGATTTGTCCAAGCCTTTTCAGCCCACTGCTTCAGTTTTTCGCCTTCTGCTTTTCTATTTTGTTGCACGATAAGCGTCTCTGCATACCCACCTGCACAACAACCAAGCAACTTGATCGAGGCACTAGCATGGAACTGCCATATAATTTAGTGTGTATAGCCATAGTACATCAATAAGTCATTTCATGATACTTATCAAAGTAGGTGGCAATCTTGTATAAGAAACAGCAGCAAGCGGAAGGAGAGTGGATAAATGTAAGCTTGCAATCTTATCAACAGTCGACACAACAGATGTGCTCCTTTAAACAGAATCATTTTGCAGAAGAGGCTATCAAACTGTTAAAGTTAATATCAACCCTTCAAGTATGAACAAAACTTCCACCGATCGCTGCAGCGGAATTCTTGATGAATTTTCTGTGTCTTTTTTTTCTAAATCTTTTGAGTCAAATAGATCATCCATTCTTGAAAAAGATAGAACTGAAAATCAGGAGGGATCTGTTACTTCGCTCAAAGCACAACGTTCTGGGAACATGCTAACACCTATCATCTATAGCTTGTCTCTTTCAATGAAGACTCAGAAACTAGACTGCCAGAAGGAAGCAGGGGTTGAGGAAAGAGAGACACTTTACCGTAAACGACAAATACACATCTTTTGCTACTACTATAAACTTTTGGTCCAGAAGAAAGTCTTGTAATTTGGGTAAAAGAAGACTTTCTGGAAGAGGTCAAACAGCTCCACAAAAGATACAGATAAAACGTAAATAAGATCCATTCTATTTCAGAAGCAATGAATACCTCTTGCAAGAGCAAGTATGTCCCTTCTGGACAGTTTTGCTTCAACACCTGTAAAAGGAGATCAAATGGTCATTATTCTATCTCTCGTTGACTTCTGCATGATGAAAACCTGAAAAAATTTCATTATTCCTCATACCTTCTATTTCTAAGGGTGGAGCTTTCAGCACTTCAATTGCTCTTCTATAGAGTCCCTGCATTCAAAGAACCCTTTTGAGAGAGTATTCTCACATTCAACTATTAGAATTCTGATACTTAGATCATTCATTAAATCTTAGGATTCAGGTCACTTGAAGCAAACTGTTTGTTAGCATATATTTTTGAAAGAGCTCTTCAAAATCATTAAAAATATCCTAAACAAACACCACCTTAATCATATAGGCAATAGACCCAAATTCTGTCCATTGAACCATGTGTCTTAAAAAATTGGAAATGCATCCCAAAATCTTCTCCAAGGGTTAAGGTGAATTCGACCCAAGCCAAATAATTGTTAATGGCCTGATGTTGCATAGGTGTTGCAAAGGCAAAAGAGATAAAGGACTAAAGGTACATGGTGTATGGATATTATTAATGGATTTGAGCATAGACTCATACCTCTTGAATCAAAAGAGAGCTTGACCGTTCCATGGCTGCTTTATGCCGATACATGAGAGCTATGCAGGTCAAAATAATACCTACCTTTGGATGATAATTACCTGCATCACATAAATAAATAAAAAATCATTAAGCATACAAATTATTCAGTCGCTCATGCAACGATAAATTGATGTATCAAACCAAAACACTCTTCTGCTTTCTTCAGTGCTGCAGTCAGTATTTCCTCAGCATCATCAAAATTCCTACAACCAGAAAAGTCAGTGCATGAGGGAAAATAACAGAATTATAGGCATTTACAAGGGAAAGCTACATATTAAGAGATAGGCTCACCCCAAATGAGCCTCAAGCTGCCCTAAAGCACAAGAAGCTCCTAACAAAGTCTCCTCCAAATTCATGTTACAAGCTGATAAGGACTGTGTGTCGGTAAAATCTTTACTTTCTGATACATCCTGCATTGCCTTTTGATATAACTCCCTCGCCATTTGGAATTCCCGCTTACAATGAAGGAATTCACCATAAGATAGTGCAACATTGCCTATACATCACGATATCAATACATTGTAGAACTATATCATCCATGATGTCTCACAAGGCAAATCCTTACCAAAGCAACCTTTATCACCCTGAGCTCCTTCAAAGAATGACTGGGCTGAAATGAACCGGCTCAAATTTAAACACCTTAAAAATAAAGGATAACACAGAAAGCAGAGGAAAAAGCTCAACCACAATATATGTCTCACCTGATTCAATGTTACCACGGACCAACTCCACCAGCCCCTTCAATGCCTTTGCACGAGCTTCCAAAAACTCAGATCCGCCACCACCAATCTCGAGCCTTATGGTTTCCAGCAGTTGCAAGCATATATCTGCAGTTGCTGATGAAGCATCATCCTAAAATGGGAGACAAATTTGCTTATTTCCTTAATATATAAACTTTAAACTTAAATCATTTCATGCAGACATCAGAAGTTCAACAGTTCTCTATGTTGCTTGGACTCTCCAAAAATATCGCCGGGTGCGTGTCGGATTCTCCAAAAACAGTGTATTTTTGGAGAATCCGACATGGATGCGGCAGTACTTTGGAGAGTCCGCGCAACATAGATAGTTCTTACTTGATGCGATTCTAAATAAAGCCCAGCAAGTGCTTCAGAGGCGGCAACTGCAATCATATGCCTAATGGTTACCATGGGAACTCCAAAATATGATTTCTATCGAAAGTTTCCACAAGTTTTTACCTTTAACAGCTAACGATGACAAGCCTAAATCTTGAATTTTCTGGAGCTTCTCAACGGCTTCACCGAAATTTCCTCTAAAATTTCACCCAGAAAGGAGAATAAAATAATAAACTTCAACTTACAGGTCAGTCAAAATTGTAAGCACATAACCCTAGAATTAAGAGTCTGAAACCTTTCAGAAAATAAGGTTGACATGGCAAGCAAAACCAATCCTTTAGCACTCTCATCCAGCTGAGCTGAGTGGCACTGCTCAAGTACCAATTGAGCTTGCGCATATGATTCATCTACAAACCCCGCACGGAAGATCAAAGAAAACTCACAATTACAACAGAGAACCAAACTAAAGACGCAAACTTGATGAGTTGGAAAGTAAAAACACCTGATATTATAGAAGGCCATTTGTGGCCCACACAGGAAATCAAAGTAGATTCTTATTTTAAACGGAGAATCAAACTCAAGACATGAACTTGATGACTTGGGAAAAGTGAAAGAGCTGATTTTGGAATGAACAACTACCACTATATGGAAAATTAAACAAAATTCACATTTTTACATATAGTCGACTGCACCCAGAGCTTAGCTCAAGTGGCAAAGGTTGAGGGATTTGTGACTTAGGTCACAAGTTTGAGCTCTGCATCATGTGAACTAAGCCTGGTATTTAAGTGGAGAATGGTAGAGTAGCGAGCACATTATCCCCAAGTTACAAATGTTGCGGTTGGTCATAAGGCTTGGCCGCAGACGGATTTCTCGATCTCATATGTGGTAGGTTACAAATTTTAGAACCGCTCAGTCCTAGCCGATTGACTATCGTGTCTTCTAGAAGACACGTCCATTTATGAAAGGGTATCACTCTAAAAATCCCGACTTTTGTTTCCATTAGAAAGAAACTCCTCCTAAAGAAATGAATTGATTCCTTTATTAGTCTATACCTATAATAAGTTAGACTAACCAATAACTCATGAAATGTGTTAATAAGTTGTTAGATTAGAGTGAATTTCCAAAACTTAGAAAAGAGAGAGCTAGGAATTCTTCAGTATTACTAACAATACAAGTCATAAGACTTGGTTTTATCATAGCAGAGTCTTTCCATAAAATAACTTCGTGCAGGGGAAAATAACTAATCTAAACAGAGCGTTTAGCATTAATCTTCATTTGCTTCTGTCAACTTTCTTTCACCAAACATTACAAAAACACAGAATCAAACCCCAAGAACTGAAAACAGGCAACTAACACCCACATGTGAAATCAAAGCAAAATTCACATTTACAACAATAAAACAAACTCAAGAATCAAATTCATGAGATGGGAATGGTGAAAAAAGACCTGATTTTTGGGCACGGGCAAGGGAAAGAGCGTAATTGATCATCTGAAGAGCAACTGGGTTGGTCTTAAAACTACTAGTGTTACCATTGTTGTTGTTAACAGAGAAGAATCTTGGGGGTGGCAGTTGTGATGATTTTGGTGACACGAAAACAGAGCCACCAATTCTTGCAGCTCTACAGAGCTTAGCTCCAATTCTAAGCATAGTCGCTGCTTCTCCAAAACCCCTAAGGTATTCAAAGGGTTTATCAGATGAAGATAGAGACTATTTTTCAGTAGCTCTTTCTTTCTGAATTTGGGGTTGTGACCATTTTAGGCGGTTTTGCCCTTCAGGTCCAAATTATTCTTTGAACACATTTTGGAAGAGTAAATAATTTTTAAAAAAACCATGGTATTATTATTCTCTCTTGGAAAAATTGTTTTGTAGTACGTGGATTAAAAACATATAATGTTCTATGTGTTTCTAACAAGTATCTCAAATTTTAGGGTCATACAAATATAGGATATATTTAAAATAATAATTAAATTTTTTTTAAAACTTCATGCCAATTTATAGACTATTTAATTAAGCTTCTTTTGATCAAAAGTGCTTTTGAGTTTTGTCTAAAGTTCAGGTATTTAGCCAAATTTTTAAAATTAAAAAAAGTATTTGGAGTAGAAGCAGTAGCAATTTTCGAAAAGCAAAAAAAAAAGATAATTTTTCCCCAAATATACCTTTATAAAAAGTCTTTTTGTGAAAGTATTTTTGTAAATCTTAGTCAAATATTAGTTACCGCTTAATGATATTTTTCAAAGTAATTAGCTAAACACAAACAAAATCTTACCAAAAGTTTTTTTTTTTTTTTGAAAAATACTTTTCAAAATAAGTCGACTTTAAGAGCCTGACCAAACGCACTATTATAATCATATGAAGTAGCGAAACAGAGGAAATACTAGCTAGTAACTGCCATGTCTTGAATTTTTACTACTTGTTGTCGTTTATTGATTTTTCCCTATCCTTTGCAAATAAAAGATTTATTACTTATTATTCTATAGATTGTAAAATGGAGGATAAAATAGACTAAATAAAGCATTTATAGTTTAATCTTAAAATATAGGAATCCTTGGTTCGCATATTATATATGTATGCATATTTGAAAAGTTCTTGAAGAAAATTCGCATCCATTGTTAATTGTCACGAAGGAATAACACAAATAATTTGAAACATCCACGTGTTTAAAATTCTGGATCCGCTAATAATATACTTAAGTGGAAGGATCTTTTATCAAATGCTCTGTTGCTAATATGTTCACAATTAAGTACATGGTATCGAGGTCGAGAATTTAAGTTGAGGTTTAATAGATAGTCGAGCGCTTTTCTTTTAGTACCAGTAGTATTGATGTAGTCTTGTATTTTCTTATCTGTAGATTTCAATTATTACTTGTTGTTTCTTTCGTTTTGGTTTTTTACTATTTTGTTGTTGTTATTGCTTGTTGCTACTGTCGCTTTTTTTATATTTTCTTGAGTTCGAGGTTCTATCAGAAACACTCTTTTTACCTTCTTAGGTTAGGTAGGTGTAAGATTTGCAACTTTGCATATACACTATCTTCCACAACCCCATTTGTGAAATTACACTAAGCTCCTCGTAGTTCACTGTTAAGTTGAATTAAATTTGAGGGAACCATTCTAATCTTTAATGTGAAGTTAAGCGATGGCTTAACACTTAATGCAGCTAAAATTATCCCTTGTAAAGAATAATGATTCTTTATTGTAACTTAGTACACAACTTGTCCTTAATATTGTTCAACAAGTTAAATAATTCAGGCACGTAGGGGACATGTATTATGGACGATTTATCTGCTCAGACCTCAGTTAATCAAAGATGATTTAAGCGTCTACGGAGTGAGTCAAGTTGACAATTGTACACAATGCACTTAAGCATGTTCCATCAGATCTAACCATGTGAAGTAGTTGTTAATCAAATTCTAGTGCCCAAATGCCCAATCTTGACTATTAAAAATAGTTAGGCCTTGATAATCAAATTCTAGTGACCAAGTGCCCAATCTTGACTATTAATAATATAGTCAAATTCTAGTTTCCCTCCAAAACACTTTAAAATACTCAAACCGGGTAAAACAAAGAAGTGCTTTTAAACACTTCTTCCTTTCTTTCTTTTTCCAACGAGGGACAAAGTAACCCCTTCTCAAATACTCCCATCAAAACACCAACTAATATAACAGTAGTTATCTCATTAAGCTCTAGGGGTACAAGTCCTCCCCTTGAAGTAATGCATATATGCCTTTGCTCTTTAAAAAGGTAAAAGAAAACCTATGACAATAAAAAAATTAAAAGTACACCCTTAAAACAGAATGTTCAGTCTGTACTTTAAAATCCTTAGTTCTCCAGAGTTATGCAGCTAGCTCTTTCACTCCCCACAAACTCAGTATATCTCAGTTCACTCTCAAAGTTCCAAAATGCTGGTTTTATCTCATCTAGTCAGTATTCCACTCTGTGTATTCCTCTTTCTTGTCAGCACAAGTAATTCTTAGCTCTTAATCCTTTTCTTAGTTTCAAGCCTGCATGCATAACATTTTCTTGACTTGTTTTACTTTTTATCATGTGACTGCAGATGGGACACAACTTATTCTAGTTAACAACTGCAGAAGAAGCATATGGCCTGGAATTCTTGGCAATACAGGACAGATGACTCCTAAAGATGGTGGCTTTCATATGATAAGTGGTGAGGAAGTAGTCTTCGATGTGCCTAAGAAGTGGTCGGGTAGGATATGGGCCAGACAGAATTGCCACTTCGATAGAAATGGCAACGGCTCGTGTGATACTGGCGACTGTGATGGCCAGTTAAAATGCCGGGGGCTAGGAGGTAAGCCCCCGGCCACTGTTGTGGAAATGACACTAGGCTCATCGACTTCGCCCTTGCATTTCTACGATGTGAGCTTAGTCGATGGCTTCAACGTGCCAGTTTCAATGAGACCTGTGGGTGGAGGAATAGGTTGTGGCGTGGCAGAGTGTGACGTTGATCTGAATATATGTTGTCCATCAGCACTAGAAGTGAAAGTTGGTGGAAAAGTGGTAGGGTGCAAAAGTGCTTGCTTGGCTACACAATCAGCCAAATACTGTTGCACAGGACAGTTTGCAAATCCCAAAACTTGCAAACCAACTATTTTTGCTCATCTTTTTAAAGCCATCTGCCCTAAGGCTTATAGTTATGCATTTGATGAGTCTTCTAGCCTATACAAATGTAGAGCTTCAAGGTATGTCATCATTTTCTGCCCTCCTAAATGAGGACTGAGGAGAATTTGAAAATATATATACAAGTTTTTGTACCTTAGGAGTGGATGGAAGCAGATATCTAAAGGAACTTTCTTGTCCAAACTTATGTAATTGATCAGTCTCAATGAAAAAATTAGTACCAATGAACAGCAATATTAGTACTAGTTGAAATTCCCACATGGTGATAAAATTTACCAAAAATAAAAATACATCCAACAATTGATGCTCTAAATGTGCTGTAACAAAAAACAGCATATTATGTGCAGAAGATTTTAGTAAAACAGCGAATTAAAAGAAGAAAATTGAAAGGGGTGACACCGTGGAGAGGGAAGGACCATATATTATCCAGAAAACATTAGACATCTAACATGTAATATCACAAGATATGTTCAGACAAAGAACCTCGTTGTGCCTAAACGCCATACGTCATGCAGAAGCATCTCTATTTTCTTCCCCGGCCATGGCTCAAACTGGAGCTATTTTAGGCGGGAGGATCCTGTGCAGGTGGACCTAGGCCTAGCAATAATGGGGCCTGTTTCTTTTCACTACTCGGCTTCGTATCCTCATTCCTATTTGCAGCCCAGGCTCTCAGAGGTGGTTCAAAATGCTTACTAGCAACATCAGGCGGTAATACATCATCCTCTCCGGGGAGAACAACTAGGCCTTGTTCTCTAAGAGAAGAAGGCTCATTGTAGCAGGTATTCCAGAGGGAATCCACGAGCTGCCGCTCTTCTTTAGCAGCACCAAGATCTTCAGGTGACATAGCGGAAATCCCCTTAATTCGCTCCTGGAGTATTTGCTTGAGTTTTTCATCATCTTCACTTGACGAGCCATCTGCCGCCTGTGCTGTCCTGTCTTGGCCAAGATCAAGAAGGCCTCGTAGGGCACCCTCTCGCACCTCTCCATCCTCACTGGAGGCTAGATGCATAAAAATTCGAGGAAATCCTAACTCGGTTACTACAGCACAGTCTGAACGATTTTCATGTAGTAAATAATGGATCAAGTTAAGGGCTTTCCTGGGGAAAAAAACAATACCTATTAGGACGAATACAACAGAGGAAGCTTTCACAGAAAGTAAGCAGTAACTTTATCCAATTCTTTTGATTCCCAAAACATCTTGAACATGACATTGCAAAATCATACCTTTGAAATCTCACACTCTCGGAACTCAAAGTATCTCTTAGAGCTGCATAACCATTTGCAAGACGAAATGCAGCAATGCCAGGCTTGTTGTGCCTTATTAAAGCTGGAATAAAGGGAAAAGAATAATTGATCAGTGTTATTGCAACACGGATGACATGTCAACTGAAATTAAAGGACTCAATTTACTAATGAATCATTCATCAACAGGAAGAGTACCCACATGAGATTGCACCAAGAGCTTTAGTGCGGGCAGTAACATCAGGATCTGAGGTGAAATTTGAGAGAAGAGGTTCTAGGCCGCTAGCTTCCATAACCAGTTGTTGGCTCTTCGGATTGTTCTGAACAATTGTACTTACGACTTCCGCCGCTTTGGCTCTAATGTTTGCATGGGAGTTCTTTAAGTAGCCAAGAAGAGGCACCAATCCACCAATTGAGTGCAGATCTGCCAAATTAACAATAAAAAGAGAGAGCATGAGACTAAAATTTCTAATAATGGGAATAGTATTAACTATTGAAATCTCCAAAAAAAAATGTCAACGTAGTCAACCGAGTTAAGGAAGCGATATCCCCAATTAGTCATAGGCTTTCTACAACAACAACAACAACCCAGTATAATCCCACTTAGTGGGGTCTGGGGAGGGTAGTGTGTACGCAGACCTTACCCTACCATAAGGTAGAGAGGCTGTTTCCAAATAGACCCCCGACATTCTTCCCTCCAAAAACTTCCCACCTTGCTTTTTGGGAGACTCGAACTCACAACCTCTCGGTTGGAAGTGGGGGTTCTTACCATCAGAGCAACCCCTCTTGTCATAGGCTTTCTAGTTTAACACTAATACAGTAAAGGTCTAAAGGATGAGAGCTTAAGTGCTAAAGTGGGTTCTTTATTTCATACTCTTTGATACTCTTCAAGCTCTAACACCGTATTAAGAGAATGGACCTTGGGATATCAACACCAAAAGCTAGCCCACCAGATGAGAATTGACCCAAACCATATAAGGAGACAACAACCTATTCCCTTAACTAATGTGGGACACCAAATATCTCATCAAATTAAATCTTCCACATATCAATCAACTAGGTCTCAATCCCTAGTTAGTTTTAGAATTATTCAAGACGTAAAAAAAATCGAATCATGATATGCAACATGTTGCTGAATATCAAAGAACTCACCGTTAGCCATGTCAATCGATTCAACATGTTCTTGTAGCTCATCCAGCATATCTGGAAAAATCACCAGACCAGCAAATAAGACCAAAGGTCACAAAATAGAATACACATTCGCCAAAAAACTACATACAAAGGACTCAAAAACCCAGTACCTTCAATATCTTGGGAAGCTATCCCCTGTGATTCCAAGACCTGCTCTGGAGTCTGCATGACAAGAGTAATCTCCTTCATTCTCTTTACTACATCAACAGTTTGAGCTTGCATAGCCTCCATAAACCACCTCCTATCCTCCTCACTGGTAAGCCAATAAACCCATCAACCATAAACTTCAATCCCAAACCAAACTCCCACATAAAAGAACAATAAAAAAACAGAAACTTTATTTAAATTACAACATCAATCGACCACGCCTCAATCCAAAAACTAAGTTGTCCACTATATGAATCCTCTTTTATCCATTATACTCATATCTATACTATTTTCAGCTGCTCCTCCACCTACAACAACCCTCCTCTTTTATCTTGGCATAATACTGGCTTGGCTTTGCAAATAACTACCCTTCTTCACGACTTCACTTATATACCAGGTTTTGTCTACAGCACTGGTTGCGCCTAATCACATAGTTGAAGTTCTTATTCAAATAATTGCGACAAAAGAAAAAGGAAATTAAACAACAAAATACCAAATCAAAGTTCCAATCTTTTAACTTTTCAGTCTCATTATTAATTCATAAAATCACTCAAACAAGATTCAAATTTTCCATGACCTCTTGAGATAAATTCGACCCACTTTAAGAAACCACATAAACATAAACATAAATATTTTAAAAAAAACAAAGATTGAATAAAAAGGGGTTACCTTAAATTGCGAGAAGGATTAGTACCATCAGCATGAGACAGACTCCACTTTAGTAGACCATCCCAATTAGGTCCCTCTTTTGCCATTTTTTGTTCTTGTTTGTTAATGAACAGCAAAAAATTCTCAGAAACCTTATAGCTTAGTAATAATATAATAAATTAATATAAAATAGAAAACGTTGGAGAACAAGGGTATATATAGAGGTCAAGGGCGGCTCTACGGTAAGGAAGCTCTTGTCTCGGTGTTCATAAAAAAACCCGAAAAACCGAACCAAATCGAAAATCAAACCAAACCGACCAAAAAAATTGATACTTTTTAGGTTTGGCTTGATTTTGATTTTGAATTTTAAAAATCGATCAAATTTGATTTGGTTTAGTTTTAATAAAATAATTAACCGAAAAAAATCGACTACAAAAATAACTATTTAAATTTATCATTACACATATATATATGTATTTTTATATAAAGTTTCTAAATTTTTATCGTACATATCAGTCGTTTGTATTTTTAGTCTAGTTCTTTGCTATTATAATAATCTAATTCTTTGCCTTTATATTCTAATTTGATTGGTAGTTTTCTTTTGTTAAGTACAAGAATTTATTTTATGATAAAAATAATAATTTTTAATTGAGTACTTAAATTATTCATCACTATTTACTTCAATTATCATAAATAAATCTTGGTAAATGATAGATTTCTCAAAGAGCAATTGATTTGATAGTGTTACGTTGAAAATATAGTCGTCGGCATATGTATTTGGTAGTGTATATCTCATATTTAAGAAAAAACCCGATAAATAACCGAAAAACCTACAAAAACCGAATCGATAAAAAACTGACTTAATTGGTTTGGTTTGGTTCCAATATTTAAAAAATCGACTTACTTGGTTTGATTTTTTTTTTAGGAAAAAACCGACCCAAACCGAACCGTGAACATCCCTACCTGGTCCCCAAATATTTAAGGCCCTAAAAATATAAAGTACTATTGTACCATTATGTAATATATGTAATTTATATTTATAAAATTATTGATAAAATTATTTTAAATATAATATTTATTTAAATTTGGTAGATGTAGGATTGAATTGAATGACTTAATAGGATAAAACTTTTCTCTCACTAAATTAAATAAATTCTATTTTTCTTTCTTTCTTTTTTATATTTTTTACTATTTTACTTTCTAATTTAAAATCAAATTCTCTAAATTAGTTATTCCTTTTTGTCACATTTGATAGATCCTCATATGAGTAATCAAGTTCTTTTGTGTCTCTTTTTTTTTAACTAAGAAATCCCAAAGATAATTATCGTAAGGTTCAAAACACGATCGATACTAGGCTCAATACTTTTACCATTTTCATTTAATGTTTTTTTTTTTACAGGGAGTTCAATACCATATGACTTACGTCTAACCCACATATTATACGTTGTTCTCTCACCACTTTTTTTGTCTCAATATTATATGGATATTATGAAAGAAATTTCAGGATCTTTTAATATATTTAAGTTTTAACACAACTGTTTCGTTGATCCGCCCTCATTAATGATCAACAATTATTTATAGACCACTGCCATGAACGTGTTATTCAACAACTCCATTCACATTTGGTAACTAAATAACACATTCACTGATTGTTGTCTTATCTTAATTGAGACTGTATAAAATTTGATTGAGAATAGTAGGGGGGTGGACATGTGGCTCGATTAGGAGACTAGTAAAGCTTTAATTTTGGTCCCCAAATTTATTTAATAATGGATTTTATGATTTTATTTCAAGTTAGACAATAGGAGTATTAAAGTTTGCAAATAATAATAATAATAATAATAATAATAATAATAATAATAATAATAATAATAATAATAATAATAATAATAATA
>MU684433.1:5579-62301 GCA_026770625.1 Nicotiana glauca
GTTATGATAAGAACAAACTCTTTCCGACCAATCAAATTGAAGAGTGACATGGCCGCATTTGATTGGCCAGTACATGTCACTTGCACATGTGGCGCGATTTCATTGGCCTTTTAGTGTGACTGGGCATGCCTTGTCATTTTGATACGTGACATGGTCTTATTGGCTTTTCCGCTTGACTTGGCGCGCCACGTCATTTGACACGTGACACTGGGCCTCTAGGAAGATGACATCTTGGGCTTAATGAAGTGGGTTCATCACTTTAGCCCAATAAAATGGACTAGCCCAATAGATTAAGATTTATTTATTTAACCCATATGTGTTGGACTTATATAATTAATTTATTTATATATTAGCCCATAATATTTATTTGGACCAATATATCTTGAATTTAAAATATAGCCCAAATTATTTTATCGATTTAGATTCGATAAAATTTAAATGCTTACAAATACTACAAATTTTAAAAGTTTTATAGTCACACAAATATTGATGTATATTAAAGACCATGTATAAATATAAAAAATTAAATATTAATGTATATTAAAGACCATGTATAAATATAAAAAATCATTCTTTCTTTATTAAATTTTTTGACAAGTCAAATAAAATAAAACGGAGGGAGGATTAATTTTTTTCAAAACTTTGAGGTGTGCATTTCTACGTCGGGATTGCCAATTCTAGATTAAGCCAATATACTCCCTCCGGTTCACAATAAGTGACCAATTTGCTTTTTTATTTTTGTTCAAAATAAGTTAGTTATGTAATCAAGAAAGAATTCAATTTGTTTTTACAAAATAATCTCTATGTACATATCCCTAAAAAGTTTTTTTACTCCTCACATTAAATGTTTAATTAGGGGTAGTTTAGTCATAGTAGCTATTTTTGTGTAGAAAATTTTTTATTAATCTTCTGCCAATTGTACAATAAGCCAATTTTTCCTTAAATGTAGATTGGTTCTACCAAATATAAATCTTCAACAAGAAAAAGCATATGAATTTTTCTCATGATTCCCTTCAACTTTTGTTAGAATTACAAAATTAATTGGTCAATAAGTTGACCAGCCTTAAGAATCACGTGCATTAAATTTGGAATTAGCTTAATTACTTTCGATCTTAGCTCATCAACCGTGCATTTAACACTTAGATGACGATTATGCCCCTTTACATTTTTGTTTATTATAAGACTTTCTCTTTGAAATTTTGACTTGTAAGGATAAAGCATAAAAAATGTGTACAAAATATTCATATGGATTTTATGTAATCTTTGGTTTTCCACGTGTCTTTTTCTATTTTGTCACTTTAGTTTACTTTTTTGTTTACTTCTACTATATAATCCTTCTCTTCTTCTCTTGACACAACACCACACTTTTTCATTTTTGCTCCCTTTTTCTTGCTTCTTAATTTTCTTCTATAAGATTTTTTTTCTCACAATTCTCATGGCCGCGCCAAAAGAAAGAAAGATCGCCAAAATCCTTAACTCCTTGTCAAGGAATAAGCAAAATAACCAAAATACAGCTTTAACTTATACAAGTGAACAAGAAATTGATCTCCAACTTTCACTAGGTGGCTCATACAATAAAAATCCAACGCCTCAGCCTTTTTTAGGCATTCGATTTGCCAATTCTGAAATGGTGTCAATTTCATACTTGGGCACTTCAAATGTAATATATGAAGTAATGAGGAGAATGGAAGAAATGAGGAGTTATGAGAATGAGCAAAGGCAAAATGCTATGATCATCAAAGAACATAGGATCACACCAAGGGCAATGAATAATCCTGTTTTTCGGCCTGCTACTGAGAATATAAGATCTCACAGGAATAACAGATCTGAAGATACGTCGGGAATTTATGGTATGTATCTTATTTTTCCTTTTCTCTTGTTGGTCATTGTTCGTTCTTTAAATTTTACGTGGTTGTAAAGTCTGAATACACACTATCTTTCCCTGATCCTACTTGTGAAATTTTATATCGATGGTTGTTGTTGTGAGGGATTTATCTTGGATTTAGTTATTGTTGGTTTATTTTACATGTGATTTATTTGTTAAAAACGAATAAATTACTGAGGCTGGTCTTTACATTTTTTTTTTTTTCTTATTGTTTTCTTCTTTATTCTGCTAAAAAGGCATGAGCTATAAAATGAGACTGGGCTAGGAGATTTTTTCTTAAAAAAGTCGCGGAGAACATTAAATAAGAAGTTCAGACAAACCATTAGCCGAAAAATCTTTCATATATATATATATAGAGATTCAAAGCTCGAGTATATATAGTCAATGCATCGTTTTTCTTCATACCATGACAAATCTATTGATTTAATATAGGCATCTCTCTTTCCTTTGTTCTTCCTCCCATTTTTGCCCTATCACTAGTGGTTATTCCGATGCGAAGCACCCCTTTTCCATTCCATGCTAGTTTCATACGACAGGTGGAGTGACACGAGATTTGTATCTTGGCTTATGTATAGATATTGATTCATTCAAGTAACAATTTGCTCCATGTCAGTTTCATATGACCAGGTGAAGTGACGAAAGATCTGTCTATTGGCTTATGTTTAGATATTGATTCATTCACATAAAATTTGCTTCTTGTATAGGAGAATAATAGAAGAGAGAGAAAGAGAGAGAACACAATCTATACAAATAGTAGCATTTAATTACACTTTCAATCTTGTTATTGCAGTACTGGATTCTACACCACCATACAACCAAGAGGAGGAAGGGAACTCAATAGTTGTTCCTACAAAAACTATAGAGAAAAGAATAGCTTCTGTTCCCACCACTGGAATGACAAGAAGTAAAGAAATTGTGCGTAGCTCACCTGAAAATGTGATTCCAGAAGGCAATTATGGAGAAAAGCCATTGAAGAAAGCTAAGTATTGTGATAATAGTGGTGTAATTTTAATGGATGCTAATTATCTCCTAAAGACTATGCCTAGTGTGACAACTTCTACAAATGGAAAGCAAACAGAAGGAATCCTCTATAGTTTTGGGAAAGACAAGCGAGTTTCAATAGTCTGTCTTTGCCATGGAATGTTCTTCACTCCAGCTGAGTTTGTGAAGCATAATGGTGGAAATGAGGTTGATAATCCCATGAAATATATTAAGGTAATTACAGAAGAAAAGATTAATGTAGTTGCTGAGTCACTTGTGGGCTTTTTTTAATCATCACATTTAGAGGCGGAACTAGGTTTTTGAGTTCTAGGTAAATTATATATATTATTAAGTGAATTTTTTAAACATAATTACATGGTCTGATCGACCTAAAGTTATTGGATTTTATGGAACGTTTATGCTAGTTTTTTAATTTGGAATATCACAGATATCGAGATTTAATTAAACTCCTGTTCCTTTAAATTTCTGAGTTGTAAAATATTCTACTATATATGGATGAAGAACAGTTAATCAATTTTATGAAATTTACTTTACTATTTTGGGACAAGATCAGTCTTATTAGTTATTATTATTGTTTAGATAGAATACAAAATGAAACCATGTCTTATTCCATTAGCTGGCTATATTTTTAACTGTATGCATCACATAAGTATGGTGCATATATAATAACTAGCTTAGATCTAGATCAATATGATTACCTATATAGTTCAGGTAAATCTAGTTTCACATCATCTTTCGAACTCAGATTAACTATCGTCTGTTTGGTCAAGCTTATGGGAAGTACTTAAAAGTTCATTTTTTTAACTAAAAAATGTGTATTTTAAAAGTTTGAGGTATTTGATCAAACCTTTCGAAAAGAATAAGTACTTGTAATAACAACAACTATTTCAAATTATTTTTCCTCAAAAGCTCTTTAAGAATTTTGTTCAAGTACAAATTATTGTACAAATATTGACAAAAGTGTTTTTCAAACACAAATTTATTCTCTATAAGTACTTTTCAAAAAGCATTTACAGAAAATATTTTTAAAAATAAACAGATTTTAGAAGTTTGGCCGAACAGGACCTCTAAACTGGATCTACAATTAGTTCAGAAGACATATTAAGCTCATTTGAAAACTAAGATATACGATTTAGTAGCATCTCTTCCTGTATCTTCAGACCTAATGAGTTGCAAACACTACTTCTCTAAATGCTTTGGCTGATGCCGGTCATTGATTTTGATTAAAATGCTTAATTAGTCCTAGTGGATGATAATTTAGAGATAAGGAAGCTCAATTTATGAGTATTAATTACTCTATAAGTTTCCTTTTCCATGTTTAAGATTGAAGTTTACTTTCTGTGCTCTTTGTTTATGTCTAAATTTAGTTCTAAGAAAAATAAGAGGTCACAACAAATATATTCTGGTAATACAGTCTAGAATCGAATTTCACAGAGAGCTTATATATGTTCTAGCCAACATAATCACCAAATAATCTAAATTGAACTGTTAACATATTTTTATTAATTTTTTTACTTACTAATTTGGCTAAATTAACGTAATTATGGCAATAAAAGTAATAACGGTAAAAATTAGAGGAATTCCCAAGATGATGAAACCTAGGGCATTAATGAATCATCCCAATTATCGAATAAACTCTAAATAATAAATGCTTAAATACATGGTTGACGAGGTTAAAAAATGGACCGAACCAACCGAATCAAACCTAACGGTACCGATTATAAGGTTTTTCTCCAGGTTTCCCAACTTCTCTCGCTATGGAGCTGCTATTAGAGACGGATCCTGGATTTCCGGAGGATGCATTGACCATTACTTAAAAAAAAAATAAACAAAAAAATAGGTAGGGATTCGATCCCCTGACCTTAAGGCTATTTGAAAAACCACGGATTATATCTATACTTTGACCCGAGAATCACGGATTCACGTGAATCAATTTTTAGACTGTAGATCCTCTTCTGACTGCTATTGGCTAGATTTTGAGGTTAGGGAAATACATAAGATGGCAATGCATCATTTACATATATAACAAATTAGTAATATTTTGAATATAGAAAAAAATGAAGAAAGTTATATGAGTGATGACAAAAGCTTTCACGTACGGGTACAAATATAGCTCTACTGTTGGAAGAAACTTTGAACATTGAGTATATTTTTATTGAAGATGCAAATCAATGATGCTATTGCCAAAATTACGAGCAAGATTGCTCATGTATTTTTATCAATTAATTTCTCGACACGTACGTTGTATAAGTATATAGAATTCTATAAATAATGTCAATAGCATTAACACAAAGCTTTGAGTAAATAATTAAAAATAAAAGAATAAAGTACAAGCTTCTAGCCTTCTACAAATGATTAATATATGTATACATCAAATTTGTTATGTGATAACTTTAGTACTTGTATCAAAAGTCCAATATTGTCGATAATAAATAACTTTACCCTCCCCAATGTTAAAAAAACAAACCCCTCCCTTAACTTTGAACAATAATCATTCTCCCCACTTTATCCTATACAATACCTTTTTTGTCCTTGAATTTTTAATTTCCTCCTCAATTGAATATTTTTTTTTAATTATATGATATATTTTTAATGGTTTTAGCTATAAATTAAATTATGTAATACCTATTATAAATTGTAATTAGAGTTCATTAAAATTATAAGTAGAATAAGTAATTATAGTCAAGTAAAACTTATCTTTATGATTGTTATTTTAATGTGATGCATGTTAAATATATATTTAAGCTATATTTTCTTAGCGACAGAGCTAAAAATTCATATTAGATGATTGAAAAATATCCCAACTTTTTTTTTTCCGGATTGAACTTCTGAGCTAAGATAACTTGGGGTGTTTTTCAATCCTCTTATATGAAAAACTCGAATTGAACTTGTGAGTAATAAGAAATTAATGAACTCTATTCTCTTAGCTCACAAGTTCAATCCGAGTTTTTCAAATAAGAGGATTGAAAAACACCTCAAGTTATCTTAGCTCACAAGTTCAATCCGAAATAAATAAAAAACATGGGTATTTTTCAATCCTCTTATATGAATTTCTCGCTCCGCCGCTAGAAAATATAACCTAAATATATATTTAATATGCATTACATTAAATAACAATCATAAAGATAAGATAATTTTAATTGACTCAGATTACCTATTCTACTTATAATTTTAATGAACTCTAATTACAATTTATATTAAATATTACATAATTTAAGTTATAGCTAAAATCATAAAAAATATCATATAGTAAAAAAGTATTGAATTGAGGAGAAAATTGAAAATTTAAGGGCAAAAAAGGTATCGTGTAGGATAAAGGGGGAGAATGATTACTGTTCAAAGTTGAGAGGCAAGTTTGATTTTTACCACAAAGTTGGGGATGGTAAATAATTTTCACCTATGTTACCTAATCAACATCCAGTTTGTAGATGAAGAGCAGCTTCATGTCTTGCTATTTTTGCCAATATCTATTGTTTGGTATTCTAAATGATTACTTACTGCGATAGTAATTCTTTACTATTTTCCTTTTTGGGCTTTACAAAAGTATACCCGGAGAACATATTGTTGCCTTTTTGCACGTGTAGGATTCAGGGTTATTAAATAATTCTATTTACAAAATAAGTAAGTATGTTTAATGATCCGACCGGTCGTTTAGAGTATTTTTACTTCACTCGGTGATTTACGGGTATGCGTGGCTCCGTATGATGTATTATAACTTATGTGAATCGCCGATTTTGAGTTTCAGGTTATTCAGAATTGAAAATTTGGAAGAAGCAATTTCATTGTTGAAGCTTTAAGTTGGAAGAGTTGACCAAGTTTGACTTTTTATTAAATTGACCCCAGATGGAGTTTTGATGGTTCCGTTAGATCCGGATGGTGATTTTGGACTTGGGCATATGCCCGGATTTGCATTTGGATGTTTCTAGAAGGTTTCGGCACAAATTGATGAAAACTGAATATTTGAAAGTTTAGAAAGTTTACAAGTTTGACCGAGAGTTGACTTTATGGATATTAGATTAGGATTGTAGATCCGGAAATTGGAGTAGCTTCGTTATGTCATTTGGGACTTGTATGCAAAAATTTGGGTTCATTCCAGGTTGATTTGCTATGTTTCTGCACGAGTTATAGAAGTTGAAAAATTCACAGTTTGTTAAGTTCGATTTGAGATGATTCGTCGCTTTAATGTTGTTATGCGTGATTTGAGGCCTCGAGTAGGTGCGTATTATGTTATCGGACTTTTTGGTATGTTCGGACGTGGTCCCGAGGGCTCAGTTGAGTTACGGACGTGGTTAAGATCATTTTTATCTCTTGTTGCATTGCTGAAGATTTCTGGTGCCGGTATAGCCGCATCTGCGGAGTCTTGATCGCAAAAGCGACTTCGCAGATGCGAGTTGTTCATCGCAGAAGCGGGAGAATATTGGGTGCGGAATCTTCGCAGATGCGGAAGATTTGGGTGCCTCTGCGGCTTCGCAGAAGTGATGGACTGGGACGCAGAAGCGCATCTCGGGGACAGGCACGGACTCAAGGAGCTAACTTAAGCTTGGTCGATAGTCATTCCGGTCCTAGCTGGTTCCTAAATTGACTTCGGAACAGGTTTGAGAGCTTCAATCGAAAACATTTCCTATCACCGATCCCGTTGATCATATAACGGGGAGGGAACGTGTCGTATTAGAGGTGAACGATCAGAGGTGTCCTTTAATCACCACGACGGCTTCGCACCTGCGATTTGCATAGAAGCGGAACGGTGTCTGCTGGTGCGAGTGCTACTCTGATTAGTGAATTCCACAGAAGCGAGGCTTCGGGTCGCAAAAGCGACGCCACAGAAGCGGCTATTATTTCGCAAATGCGAAAATGTCCGGGCTGACTCTATTTAATTCGAGGATTTGGTTCTTTTATGATATTTTGAGATGTGGGATTCGGATTGAGGTGACTTTTGAAGCAATATTCATCACAAGAATTGGGGTAAGTGTTCTATACTTAGTTTTGATTTTATTTCATGAATCTATCTTCATTTCTTGCAATTAATTAATGAATTTTAAAGAAAAATTTGGGGTTTTAGCTTAAAGTTTCATAGAATGAGTCACTACTAGAAAAAAACAACCGTTGCGATAAAGCTAGTGCCACGGTTTAGCGTCCGTTGCCGGAACTTGCGTCGCCATTAGTCTTTTGCAACGTTTTCAAGCAACGGTTTAATAACCGTTGCCATTGGCACATCTATTGCGACGGTTTTATCACGATCAAAATCAACGATTAATAGTGTGTTATGGCAACGGTTTTGAACCGCCACTATTTGTGTATTGCGACGACTAAGAACCGTTGCTATAGACATTACAACATTTTATATATTATTTTATTTTACCTGTTGGAACGGTTATTACAAGCTGATGCAACGGTTATGCAGAGCTACTGCAACGCTTATCCAGAGCTACTGCAACACTTATTGGAAGCTATATAACGGTATCGCAACAAAATAAATATATAATACACTGATATTAATATATAACTAACAAAATGAAAATATATTCATCAACATAATCATAATTCAAAATATGCAACTACGATTATCCATTTATAAAAGTAAAATATACGATAAAAGTGTTTAATAATCCAAGAGTTGGAATACATAAGTTTGCAAAATAGTTCAAAAATAAAAACATTCCTAGATTGTCTGAAGATTCTTCGACCAATACTTTTAGGTAAGGTCTTCACTGCTTTCATCTCCCTCTTGATATTTGGTTCACCTGTAAATTCAACAAGAACAGAAATAGTTAGAGCGTAGGAAAAAAAATATTGCTTTCTCAATATCATTATTATTGCACTATATATTAACACCAGCAAAATAATATGAGTACTTAGAAGACAAAATAAAAGATGAAATTGGCGTTTCCACTTCAGAAATCAAGCTACAAAAAAGAACCAGAAGTCCAAGTCCAAGTATGTTCCTTCGTATCTCTTCTCTTCTTTTTAGATTAGGCAAGAAAAAGATGTTCTTCTGCTACTGATTTTCATATTGATATTTTTATTTTTAAGCTGGAAGTTTGCCCGTTCTTGTTGTACTTCTAATCTCTCCAATCAACCAGAACTACAAACAGTTATCTTTTTATTCTATACAGGACCAATTGACCCCAAAAAGAAAAAAGAAAAAAGAAGTAAAAACTATAAACATAAACTCTTCTAATTAGTACTCATGCCTCGTCACTTACTGCGACTTCTATGGGTGGTATTAGTACTATGTACTCATTCCCTTGAAGAGGGAAAGGTGACATGCATAAGTGCGAGGAATCACTACTGGAAATCCATAAGAATTGGCCTTATTATTTACTTGATTTGGCAATCAATTATGGGACAAGTGGAGGCAAATATGAACAACTCCTCATTACTGCAGCATAGTTTAACACAAGAGATACCAAATAGTGTAAGGATCTCAACAACACACAAAGGAACAATACATGACATCGAGATCAAAAGCAGCTGGATCACAGATGATCACAACAATCATAATGCTGTAGAATAGACTTGTAGGTGGATATTCTACTCTTGGAATCCATCTACACATACAGGGAGTCAGGCATCAGGAATATCACAATGGATCCATGGAATCAAAAGGAAGGCATAAAATTAGCTAGGAAATGCAATCAGCAGGAGTACACACAGGGAAACTTCTGGATAATACAACAAATTTTAGCTAGACATGGCGAAGCTATGCTAAAGTTAAACCTAAGGAAATTTTCACACGCAACT
The DNA here is from genome assembly GCA_026770625.1 of Nicotiana glauca. Lineage (NCBI taxonomy): Eukaryota > Viridiplantae > Streptophyta > Magnoliopsida > Solanales > Solanaceae > Nicotiana > Nicotiana glauca. The sequence goes on from MU684433.1 coordinate 15,208, forward strand.
AACAACATATATCAGGCACGCAAGAGGAGAGGCAGAAATCATTTTCACGTAAGGATCGTAGTCAAAAAGAGCAGGAGCCAAGGCATGATCAACACAGATGTGTGGAGCTGGGCAAGGACTGTAGCAGACAGATACAACTGGAGGTGACATGATACAAAAGTTGAAGAGCATTGTAATGAGATTATTGGGCTAGTTTTTAGACATAAATGTTACATTAGACCTCATGTGCTATCATTGTTGAGTTTAACACTCAACTTTATATTTTCAGTTAAAAGCTTTTCAAAAAGACAGAATCAATTCTTGAAAGCAAGTTGCATGTCTACCTCCAGTTACTACATTAGTTCTCTCAATATATGTAACAAGCATTTCTAAAAAAGAGACCGCTAAACCATCAGAACGACTAAGAAATAGAATTCTGTTTAAAACCTCAGCTTTAGCCATTGGCATATAGTCGTCTTGATTATCTGTTTTAAAATTTCAGTAGCACAATGAAACACTAGTAGATCAATGAAACACAGATTGCGCACACAACAAAAAGAAAAGAGAGATCAGTCTCTGTTGTTTAGAGATACTTATTGCGCACACAAAAAAGAGGAAAAGAGAGATCAATCTCTATTTCTGAGAAATCAGTCTCTGTTTCTAAGAGATACAAATTGCGCACACAACAAAGAGGAAAAGAGAGACCAGTCTCTGTTTCTGAGAAATCATTCTCTGTTTTTGAGTGATACAGATTGCGCACACAACCAATCTATAACTAATATCGAAAAAAAATCGAACCTTGATTGTTGCTGCCAAAGATGGCTTGTTGATTGGTTGAATAGCTACTTGTTGCGTGGTCGAAGCTTCTCCTGGTGAATGAGCACACAAGTTTGCTATAATATTAAGATCTATTTGCAATCCTGAACGCTGAAGCTGTACAAAGATATCTGCTAGAATTTCTTGTCGCATCATTCTCTTTTGTTCCTCATATTGTTCCTTCTGTTTCTCAAATTGTTCCTTCTGTTCCTCGAACATTATTGTCATCTTTTCTTTCATTTGTTGCACCAGATCATTTGTAGCATTTGAAGAAGATTCAAAATGTCCCATTTTTCCTTTCAAAGAAGTTCTTGTAACCTCTCGTCCATACAATCTAAGACGTCCCGGATGTTCAGGTCCTATAACGGCTGCAAATGCATTAAAAGAACTGCTACCATACCATCTTCACTTTGTTGTGTTTTAATTTTTTCCATTTCAGCCTATAATACAAATTTTTAAAATGAAAATTCTAGTAACTAAAAGCCAGTAAGAACAAATAATAATTCTCAATAAAAAAGTAATAAGATAGAATTCGTACAATTTTAGTAGTTGTATCTTCATCAGATTCCTTGTATGACCTTCCAGGTTTTCTTGCTCTTGTAACCCCAAAGAATTCTCGAAGAGATAAAGGTTCGCAAGTGTTCTTATCTTTTTCCTAGATACATTAAGAGTGGGTGTCAAAAATATTCTTAAAAATGACAACATGATCATATTTACTGATAAATAAGAGCATACACCAAATCATTGCGGACTATGACAAAGCTTGTTTTGCCAGCAGTATGTGGATTCTTCATTTTTTTTCGATTCTCGGTATTGATCTCTGACATTTTCTGCACATAAAGGAGTTAACAAGACCAAAGAAAGAAGTGTTCAGTTAAGTTGTACCTCAAATCAGCTCACAGATACTCAAAAATGCTAAATCATCCCAAAAAATGATATAAAAAATTGTTCATCAATGAGCCATTTCAAAGATAGCAATTTTGAGGCAAAAATACCCCAAACAGTTCAATATATATTAGTTGGCACAAAAAGCATTAATTTCTTTATGCTATGTATTAGGGGTTAACTAATATATGCTATTAACATAAGGAAGACATTACACATTTTATTGTGCGACTCAAATTTGTTGCAAACAATCACAGAGATCAGGGAGGAGAAATGAACGGTGGAGCAGGAAATGATACCATTTTACTCGATAGTCTAGCTCTTAGCAATCTCTCAACAGTTTTGATGAGTATTGGTAGTGAGAAAACTGCCGAGCTAAAGTCAGTATGTGAAGATATGCACAATCTTTATGGTGTAATTAGTGACTTTGATAAGGAGATGGGCATATTGAAGGAGAAGCTGGAAATGAAGGAAACTGAAAACTTACTCCTTAAGGAATCCGTTCAAAGACTAGAAGAGGAGCTCCATGAAGTCAGGGAATCTAACTGTCATTTGAAATTGGAACTCTCTACTGGAAAAAGATTATTTGATAAGCAGGAAGCAAGGTTCTTGGAAGCCAAATAGAAGCTTATAACATCTGAGAATTTGAACTAAGAATTGTGTAAGACTCTCGATGCACTAAAAGATGACCGTCACGAATCCATGCAGACAAGTGAAAATCTAGAAAAGAAGATAGTTGAATACAAATACTACTCAAAGCCAAGAAATTGAAGTCCTTCGGGAAGTGAATATGAATTTGGTAGCTGAACTGGGTAAGTTGCATGAAGAACTAGTTTAATCATTAATGAATTTGCTTCAGTTTTACATCTTTTTCCTGCGTGTGTGGATTGATCTCCGCAACGGTTGTGGTCATATCATGGTATTATCTAACGAATACTATCAGTACGCTAATCTCATTTTCCAGTCACAAAGCAAAGAAATTTGAGTCGCACAATAAAATGTGTAATGTCTTCCTTATGTTAATAGCATATATTAGTTAATCCTTAATATAGAGCATTTTCTCCTCGATGTTCATCAGATTTTGGGCACTGTCGAGGAATGGTAGATGAACTTTCTGTCTCAAAGCCTAATATGTACTAGCCAGGTGAGTCAATTGTGTTCTTATACATCTTAATTATCTCAGTAGACATAATAAGCTCAGTGTTTTAAATGGCCAAGCAAGTAAATGATCTTGGGACAGTATTTCAGCTTTCCACATTTGTTGAGTGAATCTAGATTATAAGCAGAGAGTAAACTCTAAACTGAAAACTTACCCATTGGTAAAAGTGAACTTATTAGGAAAACCAACAATGCGTTAAGGAGATCTAGCCACAATAACAGTAGTAGCCATATCAATCAACCACATAAATATTTCAGCAAGATAACAACCAAGTTTTCCAGCCACAGTAACAGTAGTAGCCATATCAATAAACATACCATGCTCAACAACACCAGCAAGTCTCAAAATATCATCACTTGCAGCTTTCAAATCTCCCATATCTTTCTTGAAATACAAATCAATAATATAATTACCATTATCAGTAACATAAGCTTCACCATTTTGTCCAACAGTTCTCAATTTACCAACACAACCAGCTTTAATAAACAACATTTCAAGCCTTTTAAGTGTAAATTCCCAACAAAAGGGAACAATTTCAATAGGCATAGCAAGTCCACTACCACCTCAATAATTCACCAAATTTGTTTCTTGTTTCACTTTACTCTCAAAATATAAAATATTATTGCCATGTTTTTTTTAATTTAAATGCAAATATACCATTATTTGTAAGTTATAAGTTTTAGTTGCTACAAGTAGTTAAACTTACCTGGACTTTTTCGGAGTTCTAATATTTGAGGAGATCCTTAAATTGAGATGTTGGAATATATTCAGGCCTATTTTGCATTCGAATTTCATCATACCGTAGGCTTCAAAGTGCTTTTTTTTTTTTAAATTACTCTTGTATCTTCTCCAAGCAGCTTGAATTCCATTCAAAACCCATCTTTTCCCAGTGTCAAGGATATCATACTTCTCCTATAAATTGTTTTAATGGGTTAGTAAAAAAGTATTGAATATATTCAAACAAAAATTGAATTAGAAACTTCAAAACTTGGTATATGCCCACAAATCGTCTTTTGTGTCCATTTTCCTCCAATCATATATATCAAGAGGGCAAAGATTCGCATTCCTTGCCAATGTGCCAAGGAAACTGCCCAATGCTGTCACAACATCTTTACTAGGACCAACAGGTTGATTTTGCTCATTTACTACGATCAATTTTGGGTCATGCCTTCCATGTACACATAACATCTTTGTTTTACCCTTTTCCTTTTTTGAGCAGAAGACCCTACAATAATACAACCATAGATAATCATAAAATTACATATAATTCAATTTTATAATTGAAAAAGAATGCTAGTATTTGTACGAAAATTCTTGCCTTGTTGTTCGCATTGTTCTTGTTCATCAACAGTTGAATTCAATTGCATTTGCTCCTCTAATATTTCTAATGCAGGGCTGGTTGTTTCAGTTAGTATTTGATGGTCTTCAACTAAATTTTGAAGATGCTCACCCTCTTCACTTGACCGTATATAGCTAGTTGGAACCTTTATTTTTCTGGTCAGCGATAACTTTTTTTAGTATGCCAAAGAGGCAAGTGTTCCAGCATTAATACATGTCGAGTTTTTTTTATGTTTTTCTTTTGTTTCAGACGTTCGTCTTGCCTCATGACTATCAAACTCTATCAAAATGATAAAACATAAAACAGTTAGAGCCAAAATTAGTATATAAGAAAGCAATCTAAAATAAAATTCAAATAAAATTATAGAACAATCAAAGAAGCAATATCAAAAAACATTCTTTTCCATTTTCTTTCAAAGTGACGGTACAAAGAAGAATAGAAGAAAATGCAAAAGATAACTCTTCTGAAGTTTTCATATTTGTAATTTCAAAAGAAGTTTAGAAATTACTCTTCAATCATCAGCATCCATCCAATCCCAATCAGTATCATCAATATCATCCTCTTCTTCCGATGTTTTTATATCTTGTAAAAGCTCTGCATGAGATGGCATATCAATGACATCAATAGGAACATCTTCTCTCGACCATATAACATCAACATCAGGTAATCTAACTGATGAACTAATGTCATTATCAGGCTCTCTCCAAAATGTGTCTGCATTATTATCACAATTCTCTTCCTCCAAATCATACGAGTCAACAGGGACTCTGTTTCTTGGGTAATAAACATCTTTCTTGATTGGATCCTCCACATAAAAAACTTGATGCACTTGAGATGCCAATACAAAGGGGTCATCGACACTACATAATCTGTTGAAGTATACCCGAGTTAAGCCATATTCATCTATTTCATTATGGAACCAATCACATCTAAACAATATAACACTAAAACAAACCCAATAATCAATCTCAATAATATCTTGAATAGATCCATAATAGATAACCTCTCCATCGATAGGATTTGAATCTCTAGCACTAGCAAAACTATCAGTTTTTGCTGACAGAGTCACTCCACTATTTTGAGTCTTGACTCGGCTATCTCGTTCCATCGTATGAAATCGGTATCCATTGATGAAATATCCAGTATATCTTTTTGCAACTACATTAGGCCCTTTATCTAGCCATCGTAAATAATTTGGCACTTCAACAGTATTAACTTTCTCTTTGAACCAGTTGCTGAATTCCTGATTATGATTTCGTGCTCTAATCCATACATTTGATCTTGTATTATTATCAATCAAACTCTTATGTTCCCTGAAAACATGAATATTTAAGATTTATATATTAGGCCTTTATGAATAAAGTATAAATTATCATATCATATAAATAAATTAATAATGTTTATAATAAAAAAGATAATTATCTTACTGGATAAGCATCTCCATTTGTTCATCTCCGGTATTGAACAAAACATATCGATGTGCTTAAAAACATAATTGTAAGCCCATGGTAAATGCATTGCCTTTTTTTCTTCCCGATTGGATGGCCTATCTTAGGGAATATAGGTGACATATCATCTCCCTCTGTTTCAAGCCCTTCATCATCTTCTGTTTGATATCTGCTAAATCTTGTTTTCACCTCATCATGTAGGTATCTCGAACAAAAGGTCAAGCACCCTTCGGCCAAAAATCCCTCCGTTATTGACGCTTCTGGATGATATCGGTTACGAACAAATGCCTTATACTTACACAGATTTTGCTCAATAGAATACATCCAACGTAAATGAGTTGAGCCCCCAAGCTTAATTTTATCTACTAAATGGATAGGCAAATGTTCCATTATGTCAAAAAAAGTTGGAGGAAAGATCTTTTCAAGGTCACATTCAATTTCATTGATTTAAGATTGTATTTTATCAAGATCTCTTCGCCTTATAACCTTGCTACATATGTCTCTAAAGAAGTTTCCCAACCTAATCAAGACCAAAGAAACATTCTTGGGCAACACTTTTCTAACTGCAACCTGGAGCAAGTAATGCATGATAAAATGAGCATCATGACTCTTGTACCCTGATACTTTTATTTCCTCCACTTCCACACGTCGTGATATGTTTGACCCACACCCTTTTGGTAATTTCACATTTTTTAAAATAATGAAAAACAACTTTTTCTCTTCTGGTTTCATGGAGAAACAAGCTTTAGCCAAATAAATTTTTTATTATCCTCATCTTTTAATGGTTGAAGCTCTTTTCGTATCCCCATCTCTTTCAAGTCATAGCGAGAATTTGCATGATCTTTTGTCTTTCCAGGCATATCCAATAAAGTACCAAGCAAACTATCACATATGTTCTTCTCGATGTGCATTACATCAAGATTGTGTCTCAATTTGTTATGTGCCCAATACGGCAATTTAAAAAAAATTAATTTTTTCTTCCATGGACTCTTATTACCCCGACGCCGTTTCTTGTGACCCTTTCCAAAGACATGATTAAATTCACACAATTCTTCTAACACATCTACACCTGACAAGGGAGTAGGTGATGTTCTATGATCCTCTTTACCATCAAATGATTTCTTATCTCTTTGAAATGGATGATCAGGAGGCAAAAATGCCCGATGACCCAAGTAATACATCTTACAACTATGTTTGAGATACTGAGAGCATGTGCCATAATTACAAGTCGGGCATGCCAGTCTCCCCTTGGTGCTCCATCCGGAAAGCATTGCTAGTGCTGGAAAATCACTAACTGTCCACAACAAGGCTGCACACATTTGAAATGTTTGGTCAGATTTAGCATCATATGTTTCTACTCCTGTTTCCCATGGTTCCTTCAATTCAGCAATTAGTGGTTGTAAGTACACATCTATATCATTTCCTGGTGAAGAAGGACCCGGAATGATCATTAACAACATTATATACTCCGCCTTCATGCAAATCCATGGTGATAAATTATAGTTCATTAGCATAACAGGCCATGTGCTATGGGAGATGCTCATGGTTCGAAACGGGTTAAAACCATCACTTGAAAGACCCAATCTAACATTACGAGGATCCCGAGAGAAATCCTTGTGCAAGAAATCAAAATTCTTCCACGCTTCCCCATCAGCAGGATGTCTTAAATTCCCATCATTTGGTCGTTCAGTAGCATGCCATCTCATAGCTGCGGCTGTTTCAGAGCACATGAATATCCTCTGAAGCCTAGGCTTTAAGGGAAAGTACCTTAAAACCTTTGCAGGGATTTTTGAGCTTGCATTAGTCACGCCATCAACAACATTCTTCCATCTAGAAGTTCCACATACGGAGCAATTATCATTCTTCTTATTTTCATTCCAAAAAAACATGCAATCCTTAGGGCATGCATATATGTTTTCATAATGAAGGCCCAAATCTTTTATCATATTTTTTGCCTTGTAAAAAGACTCGGGTAGCTTAGCAAATGGAAATGCCTCTTTTAACAAGTCTAACAAGTCTGAAAAAGCCACATTACTCAAGCCATGCATGCATTTGATTAAGTACAATTGAATGGTAAAACTCAGTTTAGAAAAATTCTCACACCCCGGATATAGCTCTTGTTTTCCTTCCTCCACTAATTTAAAAAATTTCTTTGCGTCTTCAGATGGTCCCTCTCACACACCTTCTTCATGCCTCATGTCACCCTCAACATTTTTAAAAGTGTCATGAAGTAGTCCATCAATATCATCATGCTTGTTGGAACCCTAATCACCATTGCTTGGATGTGGATTATTTCTCGAGGAAATCTTTTCCCCGTGAAAAATCCATTTGGTGTATCCTTGAATAAATCCATAAGCAACCAAGTGATCCTCTACCACATTTCTAATACGCCAATAACAATTAGCATATTTTTTACAAGGACATAATATTTCATTGCCTTGGGAAGCCCGTTCAAATGCCTTATCAACAAAATTATTCACTCCGCTAATATACTCATCTGTAGATCTTCGGAAACCCATCCAGCTTTTATCTCCATTATCCATTGAATATTAAATTTCTATGGGTCACAAATGCAAATCATAAAAATTAAGATCTAAATAACAAATTTCAGAAATTACTGGAGATACATAATTATATCACTTAATCTAAAGCTCTCTATACTGCACAAAAAGAAAGAGATGCAAACTATGACAATGATATTAATGGCGAGACCAACTAATGTGCTAAAGTAGCATATATGTGATAATACTGAAAAGTTATATGCATTATCTCGTGTATTTTGAAACAATCATGCTACTTAGTGGTGTTCAAAACCGAACCGAAATCAAAATTCGAACTGCAAAAGTGGCTTAATGGCTTATTAGTATCGGGTTAACGGTTTAATGGATGGGGAACGGATTGAATTTTTTTTTAATGGCTTATCGGTTTGGGGGCGGATTATTCAATTTTCTTCTTAGAACATTCACAAGGTTCTACACCCTTCGTTCACAATTATATCATTTAGATTGCAGTTGATTAGTATGCTTGTTCATTCGATGACTGTGTAACATATATTCACAAGGTTCTACACAACTTTTATGAACTGTGAACAAGACCAACAAACTAGCCAGCTGAAATGTAACACTGTACTTGGTGTTTCCAGTAGCCTTGCTACTCAAAAGTAATTATTGCAGGTATAATCTCCTAAAAAATAAAGCAAGCCAAGAACTTATTAGTTACCTAGAGAAATGGTGGTACTAAATGTTGCATTTTCTTTTCAAATCGGGATCTTAATTAGAACTTCATCGACTATCTTTTCTCGTAAATAAATATATCAGATTTCTTGAAAGAATGAAGAGCACTTTTCATTGGGGGAACAAATTTTGGTAGGACAAGTTCAGCACTTTTTATTGCCACTAGCTATGATTACGATGCTCCGATAGATGAATATGGTATGGAAAATAAAGCAAGCCATATAACTGTGTTTTCTCAAATTTATACACATTTGCACATCTGCACAACAAATGGAAAGTTGATTTGTGTGAAGCGTATTTCAAGTGTAGTAAGTATTTTATTTTTCACTAACTTCTCTTGCTACTTCAACTAAATATTTTCTTTAGAAACCGAGTGCTAGCTCAAACAATGTTTTCATGTTGTTCAGCACGATGATATGACCTTCTCGTGCTATGAAATTTTATAAAATTAAGCGCATATATCCTCTAGTCAGTTAAGAAGAGAAGAAGTATAAAGCTTCAATCTACAAGGAATAAATCACAAGGGATGCTTGCGTGCATGATCCTCTACTAGCAGTTCTCTACCCATGTCTAGGTAATGTGTCTTAATTATATATATCTATAGCTTCCCCCACCTCCCTTGTCCGCACAACCAGAAGTAAAAATTAAAGAGTGGCGGAGAATAGTAAATCAAATATGGAACCCCATGTTCAATAGAAGATAGAAGCTGCACCAACTTTGATCAAAGTATATGACTATTAAGATACCAGGCTTCTTATGCCAAAAAATGAAAACTAGTGGTAAAAGCCTTTTTAAGCAAAGATCTATACGCACTATTAACACAGATTTTCAAGAACCGGAACTTACTTACCAAATATTTTCACTTGCAGTTGGCTCCTCAAGCAATCCCAATAGTAATTTGCTTCCCGGACCTAAAAACAGAAGTACTGCTTATGTTTTCAACTGCAGGATTCCAGGAAAGGAAATCCCAAACCTATAACTTTGTGTATAAGATCATAAAGCAAGAAAATATGAAAGAACTTGTGTACATATTAGGCTAGGTGAAATAGAGAATACTTGTAATATGTTCATTCATTTGCTAAGAGATGAATAACAGAAAGTAGAAGCATTCATACCAAAGTTCTCAAGCAGAAGCAGAAAGCAGAAGCATTACATCTAATGAGAATTGCTTCAAGAACGAAGACTCAAACGTGAACGCGAGGATTATTTCATTGGAAATAAGTTTCAAATGCTATTCATACAAGATAAGTGCTGAGAGATTGCTTTCATGAAAAAAAAGGCCCAATATTTTGTTCAACCACTTCTAAGAAAGTTGTCTTAATTAGCATCAAATTCATAATTCTCATAATCCTTGCAATGCTATAGTGAGTCGACCCAAATGAAAATCTGATCAAACTACTCCATAGTCACAATTATAAAAGTATATTTCTTGCACAGCCCAAAACACTCTCCCTTCTCTCTTCTTTCTCTCTCTAGGTCGTCTCTCACGTAGAAGGCAGCCATTGCTGCTGTGACCTCTCCCCAGCCTTTGGCTGTGGAGAGGCAACTGAAAACACTCAACAAACAGGTCATAACACAATATTAAAACCATCCTACGCTGCCCAAGTTAACTCACAAAAATCTGCCGCACTATGTTCAAGAACAGATTTGCGTCCAGTTAATATTATTCATTGAGAACCAACTATAGAATTCACTGTGGAAGAGGTGAATTTGTTCACCATTGAAGAAGGGCTTCATCAAGCAGTGATCATCGAATTCTCATATGGGAAACCAGACATCCAAGAGATTCTGAAATAATTCGACGTCAAAGGTTTTTGTAACATTGGACAGCTTGAATATCGCCATATTTTGGTAAGATTTGATCTCTTTGAAGATTTTGTTTAGGTATTGTCAATAACTACTGGTTATATTAAGGCAAAGGGGGAGGAATTTTTCTTTAGGACGTTCCCATAGACAATAGGCTTCATTCCTCGTAAAGAAACATCAAGAGCTGTGGTTTGGATTTCTCTGCCTGAACTACCTGCAAATTTTTTTGCAAAGAAATCATTACTTTCCATAGCTTCAGCAGTTGGGAAGCCTCTTGCAGTTGATAAAGTGACTCAAGATCGAACACGACCAAGTACGACAAGGGTTAAAGTGTTGATCGACTTATTGGACAAACATGCTAAGAGAGTTCGGATAAATATAGTGGACAAAAATACTGGAAGCTATGGAAATCAGCAGATCGTGTTTGCAGCTGTGGATGATGGGAAACTGGACTCAACAACATTAAAAGGTGATATGATGAACAAACAACTGATTTAATGCAATAGCAGTGAAAAAGGAGTCCAAGATGGTGAGAATTTGGACAAAAAAGGGAGTGTTCGACAACAGGCCTCAGAGAAAAATGGTGTGGAGGAGCTAATGGACAAGGTACTCAGCTCAAATGTTCCTACTATACATTTTTCCAGCCCTCATGTCAAAAAAATAATCAAAGAGGCTCAAAATGCAATGATGATGCATACAAACATGGTTAAACAACCAATGGTCACTTTGAATACCTCAGTTTTTGAAGTGCCATCACAATCGTTGGAATCCTGTGGTGAACATGGAGGTATTTTGATGTTGTCCTCTAGGAATAACAATGATATTATAAAGGCGAATGTGAGGGGGATGGCTATCAAATCTAAGCTATGGGTAGACCAACGAGAGTATGAGGATGAAGAAGACTATGGTGATACATATGTTGGGAACTCGAGTGAAGATGATGAACAAGAGAGTGAAGATGAAGGCGTGCACTCGTTTGGTTCACCATCATTACCTAAAATTAATATTGCTACGAAGGTGAATTCTAGCAGTAAACTTAATGCACAAGCTCAAGTTTTTGTCCCTAAAGTTGCACAGCAACATGTTGCAACGACCACAGCAACAGATACTCTGATGAAAAATGTGATGACAATTACATCTGGGCAGCGGCAGATTGGTACAAGTACAACAGCTGCTACTTGTATAGAGGAACAATTTGTAGAAATAACATCAGGTAGTGAACAACAACAACAAACAACAAATTATACAGAAGCAGCGAAGGCTGATTACCAGCAGCAGGAGTTACTGTTAGCACATGCAACTGCTGGACAGCAGCAAAATAATGCAAGCTCTCCAGCTGATTTAATACCAACCTCCATAAATGTAATGATTAGAGTAGGACAATTATTCCAACTACTTAAACCCCAAATAAATTTAGTCCAAGAGGAGAATTTCAACCTAAGAAAAATCACACCCAAAAGACTTACTCGTTGAATTACCCAAACCTATTTGCACAAGCAGTTGATTCACCAGAAAAAACCAAACTTTATGTATCAAGAGACTAATATTCCTATTATTCATCACACTAATTGTAATCCACAGAAATAGAAGTGAGCTAATACTAGTTGTAGCACAAACTCAAACACTCAACAGAACCACACAATACGCAAGAAATAATCTTCAAAAATAAACCTTGAAGCAGAAAAAAAAAATAGGGGAAGAAGAAACGAAATACCTGATAAAAGGAGCAGAAAGCAAAGAACTTAGTTCCAAATATTGAAGGACAAGTTAGACAAGCTTATAGTTAATAGTTAACTATGGTTAATTATTATAGTTAGTTGGTTGGTTAGTGAGTAATTAGAGTTAGTATAAATAGATATTAGTATTAGCTAATATTTGTAAGAGAGACGGTTATTTTTTCTTCTTCGATGATATCAATAAAACAGAACTCTCTTCTTCTTCTTCTTCAATAGCTTAAGCTCAATCATCTCTAAGCTTCAGATCTGCTTTCATGGCTGTTATCATGGTATCAGAGCCATTGGAAATGATCTCGATTGTCATTAATCTTAGCTCTCTTTTCTGATTTCTATAATTAGCTTCTAGATTACTTCAATTCTGTAAAAAAAAAAAGGGCAGAATTATCTTAGAGTAATCACAAAGGTTGAAGCTAGGGTTCATTTTTCTGTACTCAAATATAGTTTACAATGGCGATTGAAGCTGAAGAAGAAAACATCACAGCTCGCACTTCAACTGCTGTCTCTGGTTCGTTGTTTCCTTCTATCGATCATAATCATCCATTGTACCTTCAACCAACTGACACACTAGGTAGTTCTCTAGTCTCTATTCAATTGACTGGATCTGATAACTATGCCTTGTGGAGTCGTGCTATGAGAATTGGTCTGTTAGGTAAAAGCAAGCTAGGTTTTGTTGATGGAAGGTTTCCTAAGTCTAAATTTGAACCAGAACTTCATGATTTGTGGGAAAAGGTTAATGCTGTTGTGTTATCCTGGATAATGAATGCTGTAAGACCTGGACTGTTGAGTAGTGTACTTTATGCGTCAAGTGCTCATAAGGTGTGGGAAGATTTAAAAGAAAGATTTGACAAAGTTAATGGTTCTAGAGTGCTATTTCTTCATAGAGAAATGCATAATTTGACCCAAGGAACTATGACTATAGCAGATTATTTCTCAAAACTGAGAGATCTGTGGGATGAGTTTGATGCTTTAATGCCTTGCCCACGGTGTCCATGTCCTGAGTCAAAGTTATATGCTCAGCACTATGAAGCACAGAGATTGTTACAGTTTCTTACTGGGTTAAATGACTCTTATGCACAATCCAGGAGTCAAATTATGATGATGACTCCTGTTCCTACCATAAACAAGGCTTATTCACTTCTTGTTGATCAGGAGAGTCAAAGGAATCTAGCAAACATGGTTCAAGTTACACAACTTACTGAAGGACTGGAGGGTACTGCTTTATATGGAAACAAAAGTCAAAATGTTTTCAATGGAGGTTATAGACAAAAAAAGAACAATGTGAAGTGTGACTATTGTCATTATAAAGGTCATACCAAAGAAAACTGTTTCAAGTTGATAGGCTATCCACCTGATTTTAAGTCTAAGAGGAAAGGAAATGCACCTGGACTTCATGCCAATTTTGCAGGAAATTCAAACTTTGTAGCAGAGGAAGATCATATTAGCTGTGAAAAACAACTGAACACTGGATCTTATTATCAAAAGAGAGCTACTCCATCTAGTTCCAAAACACCACAAATGATACAAACACAACCATTCTTTACTCAAGAACAGTATCAGCAGATTGTTCAAATGTTGTCCAAAGGAGGTACAGAAGGCACTGATACATCTAGTAAGATAGCTGCTACAGGTATTTTATCACATGTGAATGCTTTTGTGTCTCAGTGTATCAATAGTGATTGGATAATTGATACTGGAGCTTCAAATCACATGACATCTAAACTTGAGCTACTGCAAATACATACTCTACTTCCTACAACAGAAAAAAACATAGTTCATCTTCCTAATGGTAATTCAGTGCAAATCTCACACACAGGAAGCACATCTGTGTTGAATAATCAGAAGATTTCTAATGTTCTCTATATTCCAGATTTTAAATTCAACTTACTCTCAGTTTCACAGCTCACCAAGGAACTAATGTGTATGGTAGGCTTCTTTCCTGATTTCTGTATTTTTCAGGATCTTTACAGTGGTCAGGTGAAGGGGATTGGTAAAGAAGAACATGGACTCTATGTGCTTAAAGGAGGCATCTCAGAACATTTTTTAGCTCAGTTGAAAACTAAAAGTGCTTCTGTAGTCAATGCTACTGCTACTACAGTTCCTTCTCTTGCAGGCTCAAGTTGCTTATGGCATAGGAGGCTAGGACATGCTCCTCTAGATGTAATAAGAAAAGTAGAAAAGCTGAATAAATAGAATGCAAATGATAGACAACATTGTACTGTTTGTCCATTAGCCAAACAAAGTAAACTCCCATTTCAGCTTAGTAGTACAACAACTAAGTCTATGTTTGAATTGGTGCATTGTGATATTTGGGGACCATACAAATGTTCTACTCATGATGGGAAAAGATTCTTTGTTACTATAGTAGATGACTATAGTAGATATACTTGGATATATTTTTTAACCTCTAAATCTGAAGCATATGTTGTTCTAAAGAATTTTCTTACTCAAGTTCAGAACACATTCTCTATCACAGTTAAAACCTTGAGGACTGACAATGGAAGTGAGTTTTTTAGTATTGATTTCAAAAATTTGATGATTAATCTTGGTATAGTTCATGAAAGCTCATGTGTGTATACACCTCAACAAAATGGGGTGGTGGAGAGGAAACATAGAACTATACTTAACATGGCAAGAGCACTTAGATTTCATGCACCTGTTCCCTTAAGGTTTTGGGGTGAATGTGTGATTACAGCTGTATACATACTGAATAGGCTTCCCTCCAAAGTGATTGACTACAAATCTCCTTTTGAGATGCTTTATTTGCATTCTCCTTATTTGTCTCACTTAAGGGTCTTTGGATGTCTATGCTATACTGCTACTCCCAGAGTAACAGATAAATTTGCTCCTAAGGCTGTTCCTGCTGTACTCATGGGGTATTCTTCAACACAAAAGGGCTATCTTCTATATGAACTACACTCAAAAACATTTGTAGTGAGCAGAAATGTTTTATTCAAGGAAGATGTATTTCCTTTCAAACATGTGAAGTCATATGGCAATCCTATTTTTCCTGTGTTGGATCTGCTCTCTCCAACTATACATGGAAACTCTACAGCTGATGTTACATTACCATCGTCTGGCTCATCACCTTATTTATCTCCAGAAGTAAACCAGCTCTCAGATGTTGATTTACTTCAAGTTCCTGATTCAGAAGAGAATAGTCATGTACTTGAAGAAAATGTTGCTCTTGAACAACCTGCTAATTCTAATGATCCTTCTTCATCTCCTGCTGATACTATTGCTCCTGATGTTGGAAGTGTTGAATCTTCTCAGGAATGTAGAAGATCTTCTAGGCCAAGCAAGCCTCCTATTTGGCTACAAGATTTTGT
This sequence comes from Nicotiana glauca, assembly GCA_026770625.1. Lineage (NCBI taxonomy): Eukaryota > Viridiplantae > Streptophyta > Magnoliopsida > Solanales > Solanaceae > Nicotiana > Nicotiana glauca. The sequence continues at coordinate 30,935 of MU684433.1, forward strand.
TACCCAAACTAAAGGCTCTAAAGGTTCTAAATGTTCTTTTCCTATCTCTGCACATGTAGATTACAATAGCCTTTCTCCTTTATACAGGAAAGCAATCTCAGCCTATTCAGCAGTTACAGAACCATCAAATTTTAAAGAAGCTGCCTCTGATCCCAAGTGGATAGAGGCTATGAAGCTTGAATTAAAGGCTCTAGAAGAAAACAACACTTGGACTGTTGTTGATCTACCTCCTGGGAAAGTTCCTGTTGGGTGCAAATGGGTATTCAGGATCAAATACAAATCCACAGGTGATGTTGAGAGGTACAAGGCTCGACTAGTAGCTAAGGGGTATAGTCAGAAAGAAGGATTAGATTATGGAGAGACTTTCTCACCAGTGGCAAAGATGGTCACTGTGAGATCTGTTGTGCCATTGGTGCATGCAAACAGTGGTATATTTACCAGATGGATGTCCATAATGCTTTTCTAAATGATGTCTTAGAAGAAGAGGTCTATATGGTGTTACATGAAGGGTTTGCTAGACAGGGGGAGTCTCAGAAGGTCTGCAAACTTAAAAAATCATTGTATGGTCTTAAGCAAGCTCCCAGGCAATGGAATCTCAAACTTACAGAAGAGCTGGCACATATGGGATTTCAGCAAAGTCACTATGATTACTCACTATTTGTCAAGAAAGTTGAAAATGATATTGTGATTATACTGGTATATGTAGATGATCTCCTAATCACTGGTAGTAATCCCAAACTGCTATGTGACACAAGGAAAGATCTTCAAAGCAGGTTCAAAATGAAAGACTTGGGAGAACTAAAGTTCTTTCTAGGCATTGAGTTTGCAAGATCTAGTAAAGGAATTCAAATGAGTCAAAGAAAATATGCTCTAGAGTTGATCTCTACTACAGGTTTGAGTGGAGCAAAACCAGTTAGTACACCTATGGAATTAAATCAGAAATTGACTACTGCAGAATATGATTTATCTTTCAGAAAAGAAGATGCCACTGCTGATGAAGTACTAAGAGATCCTGGTGTGTATCAAAGATTAGTTGGAAAATTACTATACTTAACTATGACCAGACCTGACATTGCTTTTGCAGTACAAGTCTTAAGTCAGTTTATGCATTGTCCTAGGATCTCACATATGGAGGCTGCATCAAGAGTAGTAAGGTACATAAAGCAAGCACTTGGTCTTGGGTTGTTCATGCCTGCAGAGGATACAAAATATCTAACTGCTTACTGTAATTCAGATTGGGGAGCCTGTGTAGAAACAAGAAGATCAGTAACTGGATATCTTGTTAAATTTGGAAATGCTTTAGTATCTTGGAAGTCCAGTATGGCTTCCTGTGCAGCAGAAGTTACTTGGCTGTTAGGTGTATATGCAGAAATGGGAGTTGAGGTTTGTCTACCAGTGAAGCTTGTTTGTGACAGTAAAGCTGCAATTCAAATTGCTGCAAATCCAATCTTTCATGAGAGAACAAAGCATATAGATATCGATTATCATTTTGTAAGAGAAAAATTGTGTGAAGGAATGCTGAAAACTGAGTATATACATACTGAAGATCAGTTGGCAGACTTGCTAACTAAAAGTCTTGGAAAGGTTCAACATGAGCATTTGCTAGAAAATTTTGGAATGAAGAATGTATATCAATCATCAGTTTGAGGGGGAGTGTTGAAGGACAAGTTAGACAAGCTGATAGTTAATAGTTAACTATGGTTAATTATTATAGTTAGTTGGTTGGTTAGTGACTAATTAGAGTTAGTATAAATAGATATCAGTATTAGCTAATATTTGTAAGAGAGACGGTTATTTTTTCTTCTTCGATGATATCAATAAAACAGAACTCTCTTCTTCTTCTTCTTCAATAGCTTAAGCTCAATCATCTCTAAGCTTCAGATCTGCTTTCATGGTTGTTATCACCAAACTCCAAGGTCAAGAAATGGGAAAAAGGGAGAGTAATATTTTAGCTTCAAACTGGAGATGCCTCAATAAACTCTCTGTTGATGAATGAGAGCAAAAATTTTAGAAAACAAATCTGCTTTGAAGAAAAAGAGAGTTGGATAGAAATAAGAACCTCTAGGACAGGTCTTTTAGGGCTGAACAACGATCTTGGATTTTTCGGCCCTAAGCCTTTCTCGCGGTGGTAGCTTGAGTGTGGACGTAGGTCTCTTAGGGCTTGTATCAAATTTAGGCTTTTTGTTTTTTGTATCTATATTAGGACTCTAACTTTTTCTTTCTGTTTTTCCTTGAGACGCTTTGTCTCTGTTTTGTGAAAACAAAGGCGCGAAAAGGTTAGAAGACGGAAAATAGGGAGGGAAAGTAAAACCGACCCAGTAGCCCTTTTTTTTAAAGAATCGTTGCCAAAGATGATTCTATTGCAACTGATTAAGACACCGTCACAATACGTCAATCTATAGCAACAGTTTTTGTCCTAATGCAACGACTTTTTTACTACCTATCTTATTGGGTCTGAGAAGCTTATGCGACGGTTGTAGCCGTTGCCATAGGTATTTTATTGCAACGTATGAGTAACCGTTGCTAAAATACTGTTGCCATAGGTCTATTTTCTAGTAGTGAGTTTTTGAGTTTTGAACAATGATTCGGAGTCGGATTTGGGTGAAACGAGCATGGTTAGACTCGTAATTGAATGAGTTGTCGAATTTTATAAGTTTTATCGGGTTTTGAAGCGCGAGCTCAAGTTTTGGTATTTTGGCCAATTTTAGTTTTTTATTAAGGATTTGACCTTTATCATTTAGAATTGTTCCTTGGGCTTTATTTGATGCATTTGAGTTGCTTTTGGCTAGTTTTGCACCGTTCAGAGGTTGGTACGCGCGAGATGGCATTTTGGAACATTGTTTGGCTTGTTCAAGGTAAGTAACACTTCTAAACTTGGTACTGAGGGTATGAAAACTCAAATTACGTGTTATGTGTTTGGTGTGGAGGTGATGCCCATACTAGCTGACGGGCGTGTGGGCATGCACCATGTGTATTGTGACTCATTATTCCTATGGTACTGCGTAATTACTAGATCTTATTTGTAACCATGAAATTTCTACATACTAGAGCTATTGAGTTATGATCCGTTTTTAGAAACCATATGTAGGCTACATGCTCTATTATTTTGGGACCCACTGAGGTCATATCATTGTGGAATAATTTGTTTAAATTGCAAGTTCATACTCAATCATGTTCATTCGTTCCATATCATATCTCAGTCTCTGTTATTGGTTATTGTCACGTCTCATATCATTGATTTAGGCTGCTTAGTATCAGCATTGTGAGCCCGTGAGACTTGAGAGATTGGTGACTGGGTGCCGAGCTGTGAGTGATATATATGTATATTTGTGGATTGGGTTGCACGCCGCAACGAGCCTTATGTCTCTCTCTCTCTCTCTCTCTCTCTCTCTCTCTCTCTCTCTCTCTTTCTATATATATATTGGGTTGCACGCCATATCGTGTTTCATTTATTTATGCCATAATTGGCTTGATATAGAGCTTGGTCTAAACGAGCCCCTCAGGAGTCTGTGCACACCCCTACTGAGCGTAGTTGATTTATATTGAGGGATGGATTTTCCTTGAGCTGTATTGGCCATATACAGTGCTGAGTACTGAGCGTGTAGAGTGATTGAGCCTAACGAGGAGAAAGTGTGAAACAGTAAGATTGAGTACTCTGAGAGTGTTAGTACATGAGTTCACCACTGAGATGTATTGCATTTCACATGTGTACTTGAGATACGTGCACAGAGATGCATTTTTTTCTGCTACTCAGTTTAGGTGACATTCATGATTTCCCTTGTATATTGACATGTAGGCATAGAAATATATTTTTCCTTATGCTCTTTGAAAAATGAAACATCTTATTTATTGTTGAATGGTTTTTGGGAAAAATCATGTTTTTCAAACTTACTCATATGTTTTTGGTTTTTTTGGTGAAAGATTTGGGGATTTACGGATATACTTGAAAAACATGTCTATTTCCCGTAGTTGTGAACGACTTAACCATCTTACCTATGAGTTGTTTTCATTTACCCTTTTATTATATTGTTATGAATTATTGTTGGTTATTAGAGTTGGACTCTGTCCCTTGTCCCAGTTCGTCACTACTTTCAACCTAAGGTTATGTTTGTTACTTATTGAGTACATGAGGTCAGTTATACTCATACTACACTTTTACGCCTTGCGTGCAGATGTTGGATGTTGACGTTGTTGTGTTCGATAAGATCTGGATTTGAAGATATACCTGCATTCCGGATGTGGATGCCTCATGTTCATGGTAGACTTAGAATTATATAAATCAGTTGATGAATATTTTAAACAGATCATGTACTTTATTTCACACCAGCCTTGTAAATTCTAAATCTTAGATGCTCATAATTTGTACTACCAGTCCTTGGGAAATGTATAAGATTCAGATATTTTCTTTTATTTATTTGTCTCAATAAATCTCATTAAATTGGTTAGTGGTTAATTGGCTTGCATAGTGGGTTGGGTTTGGTGTCATCACGACTAGTTGGATATTGGGTCGTGATAAGTTAGTATCAGAAACCTAGTTTCATAGGTTCTACAAGTCATGATCAAGTATCTAGTAGAGTCTTGCGGATCGGTATGATGACGTTCATACTTATCTTTGAGAGTCTATAGGGCATTCAAGATAAGTTTTCTATCTTTTTTTTCCTTATCGTGCGACATTGATTCAGCTTGAAGCATAACTCTTTAAATTCCTTCCACGCATTTGTATGCGCATGTGAGCACTCGGTATCAGCTGTACACCGACATGGATGAGGAGCGAGATGAGATTTTTGTATGCTAATGATGGTCCAACCTGGAGGACTTGAGGCTGAGATTTGTCTGTAGCTTGAGCATGTGGATTTTGGTTGTATGAGCAGGTGCTTTGGACTTATAAGTTTGGTGTGTCCCTATTAGTGTAATTTATGGCTCGATGAGTCGTTGGATGGCTATATGATGAGTATTATGTGACTTCGGTATGCGTTCAGGTGGGTTGAATGTGGAGAGAAGAGTTTGCTTGAGATGTAAGAAAAAGGACTATTGGGTGCTTGATATATGTCTCGATGTGACGTATAGTCTCGAGTTATGAGTGTATTGGAGGATCTTGCATGTTGTTTAACTTTGGAATGAACTAGGTTCTCATGCCTTGTTGGTGAGTTCAGACTTAGGAAGATTAAGTGATGGCGTAGTTGTGGCTGCAAGAAGGTATAAATAGATATCAGTCGAGGCTAAGCAGGTGGGTTATAACCTGTGAGGTAATCTACGGATCTGTGATCCTTATGATGTTGTGTGGATGCTTCCTTTTTTTTACCAGTGGGTTATATTTATGTGATCTGGGCCTAGATAGATAGTGATAGTTGTCTTGATTGTCACAAAGATGAATGCGAGATTTGTAGATGAATTGAGGTATTAGATGGTATGAGTTATATGAGCTTATGAAGGATTGAGTTGAACGTCAGTACGAGATTATGACAGTAATAGAGTATGGGTATTATGAGTTATTGAGTGCTTTGTTATATGGCTTTGAGCCAAGTGGGGGAGTCTGATATCGATGATTAGATTGCGTGGTTATGTGTTGTACTGGTTTCGCTTTAAGGCATACTTATGAATTGAATATAACTTGTAGAGATTAAGATCGAGGGTGACTCGAGTAAAGGATTTGTAGATATGGGTTATGTTATACCTTATGAGTATATGAGAATCATGCAATGGTTGAGTTATTATTGTGGAAGAAATAGTGAGCATAGAGTAGGACCTTGGTCGATCGCGTTAAGCCATGCTTACTTCTTTGGGTGTTATCGTGCTAATGGGGCATGTCTTTTGGCCCTTTAGGATGATTTAACTAGGATTTGAGCAGAGTAAATGACCCTCGAAAGGGTTCTAATGGATTCAGGAGTTATATGTAGCAATTAAGAATTTTCAGAATTTATATGTGGCTAGAACTTGAGATTTACATTGGACGATGTCGGGACTCGCGATATTCTATATCATTATGGATTATAAATTTGAGTATCAGGTATGTGAAGGAAACAACTTTGGACTCACATAAGGTCTCTTCAGGGTGGGTGTCTCGATTGTAGTACTTTGGTGTGTTAAGAGGGAATACAGTGGCTTATGGGCCCTGGGGCACTGTGATTTTATTTTAGGATCTCGTAAAGTGAGTTTCGAGTATAGGATCGTGTTGGTCTGGCAAGGAGAACTATCACACTAAGGATAATTTGGAAGGAACTCGGAGAAATAAGATAGTTTGGTAGCAGTTTAGATCAGCATGGTAATGACTAATGAATATGATCAATTCTTAGAGTACTTATGATGTGGTGAGTCTCTACAGGTGTTTCGTGGCAATGCTCTTGGGTTTTGCAACCTGTGTGACTTGGTAGAGCAAGAGGGATTCGATTATGATAGCTTAGTTATGTGCAAATGGGTTTCGAAGAGTTCTCGATAGTTTCTACCACGGGTTGAGATAGATATCTCCTAGCGGCATGACGAGCATGTTGAGTATGGTGATTTCCTACTGGATGGGATCAAATAGAAGGTATCTGACTGACTAGATATGTCTTCTACTTGTGACTTGGAGTTGATTATCATATTCCCGTATGTTTTCATATGATGGCATGATTTATGCAGTGTGTTGTGTGGAATTAAGATCTGCATGTGCCAGATCACGATTCAGTTTTGAAAGGAAGGTCATGAATTCTTAGGTACCATGGACGGTTTTAGATGACTAGGTGAATGATATTGCTAATTGGTATTGCTTTCGGAAAGTGTACATTTCAGTAGGCACATTGTGTTTTGATTTATGGATACTTAATTGGTATTGCGGCATCTCCTGGTTGATCAATTGCAGATATCCAGATTTTTCTATGTGGCACATAAGAATTATAGAAGTATTCCTTGTGGGATGATCGTGTATGAGAGAGGTGTTAGACATTCAGACAGTGGAGTTTGGACCAGATATGGTGATTCATGTGTTCTTTGGATTTGGAGATCGGAGTTCTCAAAAGCAGATTGTTCGTGGTTGTGGATTGTGAAGTTGTGGCCAAAGCTAGACAAATGATAGTATGTGTTATGACTCAGTCATTGTGGACTTTTGGAGGGTTATTTATATATTTGTGGATGACTAGAGTTGATTCAGAGCCCATTGGTAGGACCAACGAGGATGTGTGTTCTACATCAGGTCGGATTGATTGACTCTGTATTGCTGTTGTTGAGGGATATACCATTCAGCTAGAGTTGAGCTTATTCATGTTATGATATGTTTTGTGAGTTACCCTTCTATGCTACAAGGGTTTGTGATTCGTTGTTTATATGCACACACGGTGTGGTTCTGTTTGGGCTTTATAGCGAACTTCGCTACCCCTCTTTGCCCGAAAACACGAAGAGTTTTTGTGCAAAGATAAGTGAGCGGAAACGAGCGATTTTTGCCCGTTTGAATATTCCATGTGAAGCATATTTGAAAAGTTTGACCGCACCCTGCTTCAGAGGTTGCCTACATATCTTGGTCTAAACAAGAATCAGGTCAGTGTAGTTCAGGAAGGATTGGTAGCTGGGACTACCAGGAGCTGTGATTCCACTGCTGTTTCTACTGCTACTACTTGTTGACCTCCTTATTACACCATGTCAATACAAAGAAGCTAGCCTAAGCTATGATCTATGGATTACAGAAAGGTCCTATCTATGTCTTCAAACTTCCTCTTGTGTTGCCTTGAACTTGATCGGAGATGTTTTGCCATTTCTTTGAGTGATGCTTGACTGCATACATGCCTCTATAATTCAGGCGTGCTCCTGATTGCTAATCCTGAAAAGTATTCCCTTGTTCTCCAGGTGGGCTCCTGATTGCGGAATTGTACTTCCCTTGTTTTTCAGGTGGGCGCCTGACTACTGAAACTTGAAATGTATTCCCTTGTTCTCTAGGTGGGCGCCTGACTGCTGAAACTTAAATATATCCCTTGTTCTCCAGGTGGGCGCCTGACTGCTGAAACTTGAATGTATTCTCTTGTTCTCCAGGTGGGCGCCTGACTGCTGAAACTTGAATGTATTCCCTTGTTTTCCAGGTGGGCACCTAACTTCAAAAAAATAGACAAAGAAAATTTCCTGCCCCAGTTTGATGACTGGGCGTGTTATGTTACCAAATATTAAAACTTGAAAAGTTTGCATTGTACTTCCCTTATTTTCCATGTGGGTGTCTGACTGCTGAAACTTAAAAGGTATTACCTTGTTCTCCGGGTGGGCGCCTGACTGCTGAGCTTGAAATATATTCCCTTGTTCTCCAAGTGGGCGCCCGACTTCAACACAATAGACAAACAAAGAAAAATTTTTTACCCCAGTTTGATGGCTGGGCGCATCATGTTGCCAAATATTATTAAAAAGCAAAAATTTTGAATTGGACTTCCCTTATTCTCCAGGTGGGCACCTGATTGCTGACGCTTGAGATGTATTCCCTTGTTCTCCAGGTGGGCGCCTGCTTGCAACAAAATAGACAAACCAAGAAAATTTTCTGCCCTTGTCTCAACCAAAGAACAATTTGTTAATATAAAATGGTGGTTAGTTGCTGGCATTCTTGTTGGGTATGTCCTTGATACTTGGGCTTTACTCCGACCTGCTTCCCTGGACTTGCCTTGAACCTCCTCGACTTCCTGACCGCATTTCAACCCCTGACTTTGATGACCCAAGTGTTCTATCCCGTATTGCTGTATTTGTGTTTCTGACCCCTCTATTTGAAACTTTGCTTCGCTCCCACAATTGTCTGATTAACCCACTGATGGAACTTCCAGGGGTCATTCATGTCTTACTTTTCTTTAGACATCTTTGATATATTTCGGCCCTGTTGTGTTGTACAACTGGGAAACTGGTAGTTAGCCTTGACATCCTTCCTTTTGGTTTTTGAACCGAACTGACATTGAAACATCTTACAGACAGACTTCAAAAGAATGAAATGCAATGACCTTGACGGTTAAGGATAGAAAGACTCCGAAACGGATGATTTGTAATAAAGAGAAGAAGATAGGACTTATCTGAGTGGAACGGCTGGTACCATTGATCGTGCCATGCAGTTTGGATTAACCGGCCTAGTCTATCCAACCAATCAGCTTTTGATTGCTACATTAGCTGTTCCGGACTTCCATAGCCTGACTTTCACCAAAACCCAAACCTCTCTCGTCTTTCCATGTTTTGAGCAGCTTTCAACCACAGACTTGTCTCATCTGCCCATCTGAAAAAAACTCAACTTCACCTTACGGTGCCCGTGAGGGTTTTCACCAGTAAGACTCTCTCATTTTTTATTTATCTTAACTCACTTCGCCTTACGGTTCCCATGAGGGTTTCACCAATAAGACTCTCTCATTTTTGATTTCTCTCAGCTCGCGTCGCCTTACGGTGCCCGTGAGGGTTTTTACCAATAAGACCCTCTCATTTTCATCATTTTCTTCTTGTACCTGAGTATTGCCCATGACATGAATCACTTTACTTGCTCGTATTGGCACTTCCTGAAGATTGATTAGAAGGTCTTTCTTTGGACCATAATGTAGGCTTTTGGATGGGGTTAGAAAGAAGGGTATAAAGGCTCAAAAAAATTCAACAGGGGTAAAAATTACAATTTTTGGAATCAGATTTCCCACAACAATCATAACTTCTACCCCAGTTTCTTTCTTGGGGAACTTTTGGATTTTGTTTTGGTGTGACTGAACCTCAGAGAGGCTGCCTACGTACCCTTTCGGGATCAAGTCAAACGTAGTTCAGGTCACAGAATTACTCCGTTGTTGCGATCTTCCCTTTCTTCCCCTTTATTTTCTTTCTTTTCATTTATTTTCTTCTCTTTTCTTTTCTTCATTTTTCTTTTCTCTTCTTTTCATTTCTTTTCTTTTCTTTTCTTCATTTTTCCTTTCTCTTCTTTTCCTTTCCTTTCATTTCTTTTCTTTTCTTCATTTTCTTTTCTCTTCTTTTCATTTCCTTTCTTTTCTTCATTTTTCTTTTCTCTTCTTTTCTTTTCTTTTCTTTTTCTTTTCTTTTGGACTATTCTTCTTATTTCTCCGCTGATCTTCCTTACTCGTGCTTCTGCGTTTTGTTATTGATTCCGAAAGAGGGGCACGAAAGAAAATAAAATAAGGCTCAAAAGAGATAACAAAGGATAAAGTGTTTGGATAGCAGAACAAAATGTCTTCGCCATTTCAATCTCAAAATATGCCAAATACAATTAAGTACAATTAGACAAAGAAATCATACATAGTATCGCTTGACTGCATCAGAGTTGATAGACATTTTTACACATTTTCCTTCAACATCTGTCAGATATAATGCACCATTGGACAACACTCGGGTTACAACAAATGGCCCCTGCCAGTTGGGGGCGAACTTTCCTTTTGCCTCAGTCCAATGAGGTGGATATGCCTCAACACCAATTGCCCTACTTCAAACTTCCGCGGACGCACTTTCTTGATATGCTCTTACCATTCTCTGTTGGTACAACTGTCCGTGACATACTGCCGCTAATCTTTTTTCATCAATCAAACTCAATTGTTCCAAACGGGCTTTGACCCATTCAACATCGTCAATTTCTGCTTCGGCGATAATCCGGAGGGATAGTATTTCAACTTCTGCGGGTATTAATGCCCATATACCAATGAATAATGAGTTGCCCCTACTGAAGTGCGAACAGTTGTGCGGTAGCCTACTAGGGCGAACGGTAACTTCTCATGCCATTTCCTGGACCCTTCCACCATTTTTCGAAGTATCTTCTTGATGTTCTTATTAGCGGCTTCGACTGCTCCATTTGCCTTAGGACGATATGGGGTGGAATTACGGTGCGTGATCTTAAACTGCCGGTATGTCTCCACCATCAGATGGTTGTTGAGGTTAGCTCCATTGTCTGTGATGATTACCTTTGGGATTCCGAACCGACAAATGATATTCGAATGCAAAAAATCGACCACTGCCTTCTTGGTCACAGATTTGAAAGTTTTTGCCTCAACCCACTTAGTTAAATAGTCAATGGCTACCAGAATAAACATGTGCCCATTTGACGCTGCTGGTTCGATCGGCCCAATGACATCCATTCCCCAAGCAATGAAGCGCCATGGCGCCGACATTGTATGCAATTCAGATGGTGGAGAATGAATCAAATCTCCATGTACCTGGCATTGATGACACTTGAGCACGAAACTGATACAATCATGTTCCATAGTAAGCCAATAATAACCTGCTCGAAGAATCTTCTTTGCTAACACATATCTACTCATATGAAGTCCACAAACGCCCGCGTGTACCTGGTCATGGTAACTGTAGCCTGTTTAGCATCCATGCACCTCAATAAACCAAGATCTGGAGTTCTTTTGAACAACACTCCTCCACTAAAGAAAAATCCGCTTGCCAAGCGTCGAATTGCTCTCTTTTGATACCTTGTGGCTTGTGCGGGATACACTCCCATTCTGAGGTATTCTTTGATATCCCAGAACCACGGCTCGCCTTTAAGTTCTTCTTCCACCATATTACAATAGGCATGCTGATCTCGGACCTGAATCTGCAACGGGTCCACATATGCCTTATCTGGATGATGCAATATTGAAGCCAACGTAGCCAAAGCGTCGGCAACTTCATTATGAATCCTTGGGATGTGCCTGAAATCTATTGATTGGAATCGTTGACAAAGTTCATGCAAAAACTGCCGGTATGGTATGAGCTTTAAATCTCGTGTCTCCCATTTTCCCTGAATCTGGTGCACCAGAAGATCCGAGTCACCTATGACCAAGATCTCCTGGACAACCATGTCTATAGCCAACCTCAAACCCAAAATACACGCCTCGTATTTAGCCATGTTGTTGGTGCAATAGAAATGAAGTTGAGCTATAACAGGGTAGTGTTGCCCTGTCTCAGAAATGAGTACAGCTCTTATCCCGACGCCTTTGGTATTGGCAGCACCATCAAAGAACAGTTTCCATCCTGACTTCTCGACCTGTTCTAATTCCTCAAAATGCATTGTCTTCTCATCAGGGAAGTACGTCTTCAAAGGTTCATATTCACCATCAACTAGGTTCTCGACTAGATGATCAACCATCGCTTGTGCTTTCATCACAGTGCGGTTCATGTAGACAATATCAAATTCTGTGAGCAAGATTTTCCACTTTGCGAGCCTCCCCGTGGGCATGGGCTTCTGAAAAATGTACTTCAATGGGTCCAACCGAGAGATAAGATAGGTGGTATATTATGATAAGTACTGTTTCAATTTCTGCGCTACCCAGGTTAAAGCACAACACGTCCTCTCAAGCTGAGTGTATTTTACCTCATAAGATGTGAACTTCTTACTGAGGTAGTAAATTGCCTGCTCTTTCTTTCCTGTGACATCATGCTGCCCCAGTACACAGCCAAAAGAGTTATCCAAACTGTCAGATAAAGGATCAATGGTCTTCCCGGCTCTGGCGGGACCAACACAGGCGCACTGGCCAAATATTCCTTAATCTTGTCAAATGCTTTCTGACATTCGTCCGTCCATCTGACCGCAGCTTCTTTCTTTAGCAGCTTGAAGATGGGCTCGCAAGTTGTTGTGAGCTGGGCAATGAATCTGCTAATATTCAACCTGCCAAGCAAACTCATCACCTCTTTCTTGCTTCTTGGCGGCGGTAATTCCTGAATGGCTATGATCTTGGATGGGTCTAGCTTGATACTGCGTTGACTTACCACGAACCCCAACAACTTCCCCGGCAAAACTCCAAATGCACACTTCGCTGGATTAAGTTTGAGGTTGTACCTGTATAGCCTCTGGAAAAACTTCCTCAGGTCCTTGACATGGTCACATTGCTCCCTTGACTTTATGATCACGTCGTCTACATAGACTTCAATTTCCCGATGTATCATGTCATGGAACATGGTGTTCATCGCCCTCATGTATGTTGCCCCTGCGTTCTTCAACCCAAATGGCATGACCCTATAATAATACGTCCCCCAAGGCGTGATGAATGTCGTCTTTTTCGCATCTTCCTCATCCATCAAAATCTGGTGATAGCCCGCATAACAATCCACGAAGGAACCAATCTCATGTTTAGCACAATTGTCAATCAATATGTGGATGTTTGGCAGTGGGAAGTTGTCTTTTGGACTTGCCTTATTGAGATCACGGTAATCAACGCACACTCTAGTCTTTCCATCCTTCTTTGGCACAGGCACAACATCAGCTAACAAGGTGGGATACCGAGTGACCCGGATGACCTTCGCATTAAACTTCTTGGTGACCTCTTCTTTGATTTTCACATTGATATCTGTTTTAAATTTCCTCAGCTTCTGCTTGACAGGAGGGCACGCTGGGTCGGTGGGAAATTTGTGGACCACCAAATTGGTACTTAAACCTAACATATCGTCATATGACCACGCAAAAACATCTTTGTACTCAAGCAATGCTTTGATTATCTCTTCTCTGAGCAGAGGTTCCGAATGGATACTTATTTTTGTTTCCCCTACATTCTCCTGATCCCCTAAATTGATTGCCTCCGTGTCCTTCCGATTAGGTTTGGGTTTTTCTTCAAATTGGCTTAATTCTTTATTGATTTCTTCAAAGGCTTCCTCGTCATCATATTATACCTCGTCATCACACTCAATTTCTTGTATTATTATTTCAGAGTTAGATTAGTGATCAAGACTAGGCCGAAGACTCCTCATGCATGCAGTGAAACCAGCATAAAAGGGACTGAACAAGAAAGAAAAGAAAGACAAAATAAAGGCTATCAGGAATGAAAAAGGAAGGAAATTGCATTTCATTAAAATTGTAAGATAACAAGGTTTAACTAATCCAAACGGATAGAACATAGCATCCGAATTACAACCTTGGAAATAATCTAGATTAAACTGAAAGGAAAATCAAAACTAACTACCACGACTCCCTCCGGGTAGGAAGAGGAGTAGCTTCCCAATTATTAAGCTTTGCATGGGGCCCCACGAACTGCACATCTGCCTTGCTCGGACCTTCGCCTGCCTCTACCACATTCACATCGTCAAATACCTTCTCAAATCTCTCAATCAGCTCCTTGTCGGGTTCCATCACCATAGAATGAGGCATTACCGTTGCTGGGTACCTCTTAGTACCAGGCCGGAAAAAGGAACGAGACAGGCGGGGTATGGGTTTTGGAAGGGTCCATGTTCTCTTTTTCATCTTCTTAGCTTGCCTTATGTCAGCAGCAGTGGGCTTGAAGCCTAGACCAAAAGTATCCAGGTTTCCGGGAAGGGATACAGATTGTATGACTCCTTGCAACGAAGCACCCAAGCCTTTTCCAGGTAAGAATCCATTCTTTATCATTTCCGAAGCCACCATAACAGATGCAGCAGCTACTCTGGTCATAGGAATACACTCTCCCTCCGGGAACTTTGCAACTGATATTGTGTCCAAGACTTGGTAAACCCATGGACCTTTGTCATCCTCAGCTTCGTCGAAAGGCATAATGGTATTACACGAACTATCTTCCCCATGCACCACAATTTCTTGCCGGTCCCATTCGAATTTGACCATCTGATGCAAGGTAGATGGCACTGCTTTTGCTGCATGAATCCAGGGTTGGTCTAATAAGAGATTGTAAGAAACAGCCACGTCGAGCACTTGGAACTCCATAGTAAATTCAACTGGTCGTATCGTTAATTCCAACACAATATCCCCAACTGTGTCCTTTCCTCCTCCATCAAATCCCCGCATGCAGATGCTATTCTTGTGAATCCTCTCACTGTCCACTTTTAACTTTTCCAGGGTGGAGAGAGGGCAGATGTTTGCGCTGGACCCGTTGTCAATCAGCACCCGGGTGACCACTGAGTCTTCACATTTTACCATGAGGTAGAGCACTCTATTATGCTTAGTGCCCTCCAAAGGTAGCTCATCATTAGAAAATGTAACCCTATTGACCTCGAAAATCTTATTTGCTATTTTCTCCAGATGATTCACAGAGATCTTATCAGGAACATGGGCTTCATTCAGAATCTTCATCAACGCCCAGCGGTGCTCGCCTGAATGGATCAATAAAGATAGAAATGAGATTTGTACCGGAGTCTTTCTCAACTGTTCTACAATGGAATAATCTTGTGCCTTCATCTTTTTCAAGAATTCTTCTACTTCTTCTTTAGTTATGACCCATTTTACTGGTGCTGGATTATCTTTGGTTGCTTTAGCTTTTCTCAGTTCCTCAGGGGCGAAGCATCTCCCTAAACGAGTAAGCCCATGGGTTTCACAAACTTCTTCTTTAACTTCCTTCCCTTTGTACGTCACAGTCACTCGGCCGTAATTCCATGGGACGGCCTTTTCACTGACTATTGGCAACTGAGTCATTGGCGTAATGATAACCGGCTCTATGTGAGCCCTTTTCACGATTACAACGGGCTTGACAACTACTCCTAGTACCATCACTTTGACTGGCTCTTGTTTTAATGCATCAATGTTCAATGGCTCCTTCTTTATCACCTCCTTGATCAATTCCCTCCTACTGGTTGGTTTCTCATATGACATGTCTTCACTAGCCTTGATCATCATCACGGTTTGTGACGGCTTCTTATATTCCCCTTTTTGCACTAACTCAATCAGATGAGTCTCATGATGGGTTGGCAATGGATTCTGAGTGATGTTAGGTGTCTCTGGAGCCTGCACCTCAATTCGGCGGGTATCAATGAGCTCCTGGATGGCCGTTTTCAAATGCCAGCATTTTTTTGTATCATGCCCCGGGGCACCCGAGCAATACTCGCAACTCACTGAATGGTCCAGGTTCCTTGAGGGAGGGTTTGGTATTTTGGGTTCAATCGGACTTAACATGCCCAATTGTCTCAATCTGTAGTATAAGCTGGTGTAAGATTCTCCCAACGGAGTGAAAGTTTTCTTCTTCTGCAACCTATCATTTTTAGAAACAGGGTTGGGTCAAAAACCAGGTCCAGTGGGGCTTTTGTAGGCTCTCAGAGGTGGGTAGCTATTTTGAGTATGGTAAGTATTTTGTGGGGTGGGTGCACGCCATGGTGCCTGAGGTTGGGGGTATGTTTGGGCATGGTGGACAGATAAATGGGGGGCGGGAGGTAGATAGTAGTGTTGTGGCGGGCCATATGGGTTGTGTGGGTAGGTTTGGGGATGGGGGCGCGGTTCTTGATAACATGGTGATGGACCCCTGGACCAAGCTCTTGATTCCACTACTGTAACATCTTCTTTCTTTTTCTTTCCCAATGCCCCTCCAGTGCTGCTCTGGATAGCCTGGGTGGTTTCTTTAATTGCTGAGTAGCTCATAATTTTGTTGGTCTTGAGACCCTCTTCCACCATACTTCCCATTTTCACTACCTCGTTAAAATTTTTGCCAACTGCCGACACCAGATGACCATAATAAGTAGGCTCCAAAGCCTGCAGAAAATAATTGACCATCTCGCCTTCCTTCATTGGAGGATCAACTCTTGCGGCATGTTCTCTCCACCGAAAACCGTACTCTTTGAAGCTTTCCCCTGGCTTCTTCTCAATTTTGGTCAATGACATCCGGTCCGGGACAATCTCTAGATTATACTGAAAATGGCCTACGAATGCCTGGGCTAAATCATCCCAGGTGTACCATCGAGCATGATCTTGCCGTGTACCATTCCAAAGCAGCACCACTGAGACTTTGGCTAAAGTATGCCATTAATAACTCATGCTTTCCCCCAGCGCCTCTCATCTTATTGCAAAATCCCCGCAGATGGGCTACTGGATCACCATGTCCATCATACAGATCAAACTTGGGTAATTTGAATCCCGCAGGCAACTAGATATCGGGGAACAAACACAAGTCCTTGTAGGCCACACTCACCTGTCCTCCTAGACCTTGCATATTTCTGAATGATTGCTCTAAGCTTTTCACCTTTCGTATCATCTCCTCCTGCTCAGGGTTTTTGGGAGGCTTCTCTTCTTCAGCTGAGATATAAAGACGGGGAGTGTAAGAATATGGTTCTGGAGGTTTGAAGGTAGGTTTAGGTGGGTAATAGTGGGTTTCCTGGGTTTGGAATAGGGGTTCACTAGAAGATCTCTATAACGCGGCGGGTGGAGGAGCCACAAACATGGGAGTGGTTGGAGGTGGAGTGTATGGGATTTGTTTGGGTGGTGGAGGTGGTGGTTTTTGGGAAGTAGTTGCGTAGTATTGCTTGTAGCTAGGGTAGGCCGGAGAGGAATTAACTCTAGGAGGATCTTATGGCTGAGTTAATGGTGGGATGTAAGCCGGGTTAGCGGGGTAGGCTAGCATTGGTTGTCCCTTTGCCCAAGCCTGGTACATTTCGGCCATCTATTGCTTCAATTTATACATCTCCTCTTTCATGGCGTTGACATCCACAACTTCTTCTTCCCTAGCCGGGTCGACAATGCTTGCTTCTAACTCTTGGTTGACCATTTTTTACTTATCTTTAGAACGGGTGTTGTATGGGTGGGTTGCCAAAATGCCAGTCAACTGAACCACTTGCCTGAACTCATCACCAACAACAACGTTGTTAGTGGTTAGAGCATTGACAAATAGATAACCGCACCTTTGGGGTATGAATACACCTAGGCAGTTAACGGTTTCTATTATGCATTTGCTCGACTGCATGCGTCATCCCGACTTTCCCTTTATTTCCAATTTGTAAACTTTCTCTTTCTTTGTTTTTCTTTTTCTTGCTTCCTCTTTTTGCTCTTGCCTTTGTCTTCTCCAGTTCCTATTCTCTCATTTTCTCGATTTGTACTTTTCTTTCTTATATTTCCGCTCTTTTCTTTTTGACTTTTCAATGTGTTTCCCCTCTTTTCTTTTCTTTTCTTTTGGTTAGGCTCGAATCCTATGGAGATTGCCTACGTATCATGACCCCGCATGAATCAGACCAAGCGTAGTTCTTGTCAATAAGTACAAAATTAAATGCAAGAAATAAAGAACAATTTTTGGGAATTTTTGAATTTTCGTTAATAACAACTGTGATTACAAAACTTCCAGACTATCTGTTTTTCATTTTCAAAAAGGAAGGTACAAAACAGACTTAAAAACAAAGTGTAGACTTGACTAATCTAGGAGTACATCAAAGCTTTAAATCTTGGGGCCCGTGGGACATCATTCGGCATTACCGCGGGCCTGCGCGCAAGACCCCTTTGAAATTGCTCCAAATGATTCATAACCTATCGAACAAATATCATCACCGATGCAAAGAAATTGGTACGACCCATCCGTTTGCCGTCCTGGCACCTCTTGACAATATAGTGTGCAATGCTTCAGATCCTTTCCCTGATTTGGCCCTTTTCTTGGAGAAGTCGGCTTATCTGTTGGGTACGGGCCTCTAGTACCTGAGAATCCTGGAGGTAAAGGTCTTGTAGCAATTTTATTTCCCTTTGCATCTCGGTGGTCAACTCATAGCAATGGTCCCTCTCGACCTGAAATTCTTTGTCTCGCCGGGCTGTTTTTCTTCCAGAGTATTCATTTTTTTCCTCATGTTGGCGATGGTTCCCTCATAGTCTTTCTTCAATTGTTGTACAAACTGGGCTCTTTCCGCAGTCTTCTTGGCCCACTATGCCCGAAGCCTTGCCATGTTTCCCAAGAATTTTTCTAATTCTTCTTGGCAGTCCGAGATTTGTCTCTTTAACCCTTTGATCAACCTTTCATCAGATGGACTTCTTTCTTGTTTCCTGGCATCTATTTTCATTTGCTTAATTTGGGCTTTGAGTGCTTCATTCTCCTGAGCAAATTTCTTTTTATCACCTTCGTCGGCTGCAGCCTGTACACTCTTGTCAAATTGGAGGTCCCGGACCTGTTGCTCCAACTGTCCTATTCTAGCTCGGTACTCCTTTTCCCTTGCTTGCCAATCTCATTGAACCTGGACCCCATTGGTAAATTGTTGCACGTGCGGTCTTTTAGCGGGTCTCTCTGGGATTTGAAATCTTTTGCCAAACCACGTCAGATACTTGGGATCTACCTTGCCTCTAGCTTGGTTCGGTATTATGGTTTTAGGCTCGAGGAACCGGCACTCATCCATATCTTTCGGATTGTGCCTTCAGGAAATGCAGCCTTCGGGCCTAACTCAACGACTTGCTCACTCAGGTCTTCATCATTGTGCACTGTCTGGAATCTCCCAAGTTGTCGCAAAATCCGGTAAGGAGTGTGAGGTTTTATGCTTCGGATACCCATCAAAAGAATATAGGGGACCTCTGCTGATGTGTATACAGCTTTGGTAGTAGGGAGCCACCCATAAGCCCATTCAACTTTATCTGCGGTCAGAGATCTTAAGCATGACGACCGAGCCTCAGTACCTTCAGGGAACTCAATACCTGTCATCCGAGTCCCGAACTCTGCAATACAACTCAACTCCATTAAGCCGTAGTTCATATAGCCTGTGCGGTGACAGAGATGTTCTTGCATGCACAACTGTAAGAGCAAATTGCAACCTTGAAAGAATTTCCCGCCTTCCCGACATTTGGTCAAAGCTCGGTACATTTCTGCTATGATCAGAGGAACCACTGTGCTAGTAGGTTTTTTCGCGGCAACATCTAGCATCCCTACAAGTCCAAGGTCTATGTGACCATCTTCTCTCGGACAAACTACCACTCCCAGAAAGGCTACCATAAAGGCTAATCCCCGTTGAGCTTCCCATTTGTCTTTATTTTCAGCATGTGTCAAGCCGGTGCTGGGTTCCTCGAAACCTTTTGGGTTACCATACCGGTGATATAGGAAATGCAATGTACAACACCCTTCCGCCAGATGCGGGTCCTGAATATCCTGGTTGATATTCAACAAATCCAAAAACCTATGAAGGGTTACCGGTTGTGGGGCCAGTAGGTATCTACCTCGAAGGTTCCCGTTGAGACCCATGCATCCTGCAATATCTTCTAATGTAGGTGTGAGTTCAAAATCTGAAAACCGGAATACATTACCGATCGGGTCCCAAAATGGTATTAGTGCCTCAATGATATCCTTCCTCGATTTGATGTTTAGTAAATCAACTAGGCCTCCCAAAATCTTGACCACAGTCTCTCTGCTTCCTTTTCCTAGATCATGCCACCACGTATGGAGTTTCAAGGGGATCTCACTCAGGACTGAGAAGGTTTCGATGTTACTTGAAGTCACTTACACATTTATTTGAAAAGGAGTTATTTTGAAAACTGGCTATTTTTGCAAAACAATTCTTTATTTAGAAATAAAGGATTTGTTTTTGCGAATACAGCCCTTCAGCACTTCTGGGAGGAAGATTTTAAGGCTGTTCTCACAAACCATTAAAAATGACTCAGAGTGACTGTTCTTGCAAAAATGGCCTTCCGACGTCCCTTTAGGGACATTCGGCTTATTTTAAAACAAGAATGGCATTACCCGACTTATTGGGTAAAAATTAAAATTTTGGTATTTTTGGCTATCTTTGCAAAAGGGGTGGTTGGACCCGATGAGGGTTGCCTACGTATCTCACATCCGGTGAGAATCAAACTAGCGTAGTTCGGGCGGATTTGCCAAAATCAAAGCTATTTTGAACAACAATTGTTCTTTTTATTTTTCAAATATTTCTCTCTATTTTTTTTTCTCTTTTTTCATTTTTTAAAAATTCGGCAGCATTTTGGTACTATTTGGGTATTGGTTTTTAAACAAATGATTACCCTCCCTTAGCCCTAACACTGCTATTTTTTACAATTTTTTATTCATTATATACAAGCCGGTCAACATGCAAACCGAGCAAATAAATGCGCAAGTAGCACATAAAATGCATCAGGATGGTCATTTCAATTCAGGTCACCTTTCCTAGACGGACCCAACCCCTGTGTTGAGTCCCCTAAGTCAAATACACGTGATGCAAACAAGCGTCCTACTAGGGATCCGGCATGAGGTTATTGTTCTTCTAGGTTTAACCCTAGGTTTATTGGTCTAAACCTGGCTTACCCGAGCGGACAACTCGGGCTGAGGGGGAAGGCAGCGTACCGGGGATACAGAAGCTCCGCCGGCTTAACAACTTATCCAAACCTCGTTCTAAATATGGAAAGACTCTAAACAGAAGAGAAGCTACATGAAGTGCCCCCTTCTCCATGATGTAGAAGACTCAGAAAGAGGAAGGGATTCGCGACAGTTTATATACAATTCAACAAATATCAAAGAGGTAAAACATTTAGCACATAAAGCATGGAACATGTAGAAAATCAAATAAAGCCAAATATAACAATTTAACTGAGCTCGAACTTTTGAACCCTGAACCGAAGTTCTGGGTTCTCAATCCCCAGCAGAGTCGCCAGAGTTGTCACACCTCCTTTTTCCGCTACTACACCCCGTGAAGGGTATAATAAAAGGAGTTTTTCCAATTAAAGGACAATCGAAACGGTATTCATTTATTAAGAGATTTAGAGTCGCCACTTGGGAGATTTATGGTGTCCCAAGTCACCGGTTTGAATCCTGAATTGAGGAAAGGGTTTGACTCTGTATTACAGTCGCGAACCAGAAATCCGGGTAAGGAATTTTGTTAACCCGGGAGAAGGGGTTAGACACTCCCGAGTTCCGTGGTTCTAGCACGGCCGCTCAACTGCTATATTTGGCTAAAATCTGATTTTAATACATGTTAAACCTATAGTGTAATTTTAGAATTATTTACCGCTTTTAGTCAATTATTAAGAAAGTGAACATCGTTTAAGAACGTGTTTTTCGGATCACGTCATATGAAATGCACCCGGTTACTCGGCACATTCTTATTCAATGTTTTGGGATTTGGATTTGGGTCGCATGAAATGCACACCCGTATTTAAGAAGGTAAAATTATTAAAAGCGCGCCTAAAGTGGCTAGCGTGTTATTAACTTTGGGGGAGGCCATGAAAATTCTCTAAATGGCACGTCCCAAATTCTAAGTGTTTTAATATAAACATCTAAGGAGGGCCCCGGTAATTTATTTGTTTGGCGAGGCTCATCTCATTTATTATTTAAAGGCTATAATAGAGCAAGCTAGAATTCTCTATTTAATTTTGTCTCTAAAGAATCCTAATTAATCAATTTTATTAAATTCGAGCTTCAAGTTCGAGTCCGGTTCAAACAAAAAGACAAGCCTTTTAGTTTGGATCTGCTACCTAACCCGAAGGTCCAAATTTGTACCATGGCATTTTAACTTGAAAAAGACGAGAATTTTAGATTTTTAACATATTGGATTAAAAATACAGTCCAATCCTAGCATTCATTATTCAGTACTAGATGACATGGGTCTTTGACTTCTGAAATTAGCCCAATATAAACTAGGCACAATTAGTTACTTTGCTGGGCTGTTGCCAGCTCCTGGCTCCAATGCAAGCCCCATTAATAAGCTAGGAAATACCGGAATTAGGCCAGCCTATGCGTGACTGGGGCCCAAACACGTGCAATAGCAAAGAGAGGAAAATGCAGCCCAATTGGTTAGATAACTAATCAAATTAGCTTTTTTATTTCATTAATAAGTTCTACACATATACAAAGAAGTAGCTACTGCAATGTTCATACTGAAGTTTTACTTTAACTCAAAAAATAAAAATAAACTTGAAACAAACTTCAACTACTGTAAATGTGATCCAAATGTGAACGATTGAGTTTTACTTATTTTGATACCTGTTTTTTTTCAACTACTTAATCCAAACCTTGAGCTGCATTTATAACAATCCAATACAATAACTATGATGATTAACCAATTTCTAGTGTACAGTTACCACAATACACCTATATGAAATTCTATTGATATAAACTAAAACGAAGCCAACAGTCCAATCATAATCAGGATTACACAGTCTAAATGTTCAGTCCAGTCATACGATCCTCAATCTATTACATGCTATAATGAAGTACTAATTAACTACAAGTCAAAAAACAAATAAAGGACTTCAATAGGATAGGCCATATCATCTCTTCATTTCATTTCAAAAGTCAGGGGAATACAAGATATATACCTGAAGGTCAAAACACAAGAGAGAAATAGTCAGCACAGCCACAACAGCAAACAAAACTTAGTGAGCAACCACAAGCTCGAATTCAAGCAAAAACAACTCCAATCCAGTAAATGTTTTGCATCAAATCAAGCAGAAAACGCTCAAAGTAACTTGAATAAACCCAGCCGGCAATCAATTGAGCCCAGAAATCAAAAACAAACAGCAATAGACCCTACAACTGACTCAAACCAATCAGATTCACTGCAAATCAACTCCAAACTTTGTCAAATTTCAAATATCAAACAGAAACAAAGGAGTTTAAGCTGTTTTAGTTTCGAAATGAGCTAGAGAGTTGAATTAAGGCTGAAATTCGAAAAGATCTAAGAAAAAACAATGAAACAGTGTTTTCCTTTTGAATTTTCTAATGTATTTCTGTTTATTTTTGGGTTTTTTGGCAGAAAAAATAGATCTAAAGTAAGGCTTGAACTATAAGAGTCCAGAATTTGAAATTCTTTGATTTGAAATTCAAACTTTGAAGCTCAAATTTGCAGAATGGTTTTGGGGGGAATTTCGGGGTTCAAAACTTGTCAGTTAAGGCATTGATGATGCCTTTTTATAGGCAAAGATGAGGGCAGCCCTCAATTTTCTGTTTACCACTTCAGTCCCTATCTATTTATTCAACGGAAAAGGGTCTGATATATCCTTGTATAATGATAAATTGTTTAAAATTGTCCCCCATTATACTATTGGGCCATAAAAGTCCCTACCGTCCAACTATCCTAACAAATCTGCCTTTACTTTGATGGAAGTGCCATGTGGCATCCATCCTTGCCTCTTTTTAAATCTGGCCACGTGGCACTTCCGTCAAATTAAGGGCAGATTTGTTAGGATAGTTGGACGGTAGGGACTTTTATGGCCCAATAGTATAATGGGGGCCAATTTTAAACAATTTACCATAGTACACGGATATATCAGAGCTTTTTCTGTTTATTCAATTAGTCCCTTGTTTTCTGACTTGTTACCCAAGTTATACCCCCTAAGTTATAAGAATATGCATTAAAGTCCTATTTTAAGCTATTCTAGTGTGGCATTCCTATCTCACTCTAATTACCCAAATACCCTTGTATTCCCCTTGAAATTACTGAATTAACCTAATTAAAATTCCAGCCCCTTTTATCCTAATTAAATTGTCAGCTATAACCAATCACCTATGTGACTAGAATTAACAAACACTGAACTAATTAAGTAGCTAATATCAAATTACTAATTTAAACAAACCTAGCAGTACTCAAGCAAGAAAAATTAACGACCATCAATACCAATTATCAAACAATAGACTACCAATCGGAAAAATCATGAAATCATAATACAAACATCAGAACAAAGGTTTCCAAAATAAAAATGAAAATTAACCTAGAAATTAAGACTACGAGAACAAAACAAAAGAAAACAGGAAAAGAAACAACAAAGGAAAAAGAAACTCACTCATTTTTTTGATCAAAAAATTGGATAGTCTCCAATCAAATTTGAGGGTCATCGATATTGAATTCATCACAAAGAGGGCCAGGGGACCATGTGGCATCAATTTGGAACATTTCGGAGTCGTTAGGGTTTTGGCCGGAAAATTTAATTTTGATATTTGAGCAATTCCGGCCAGATTTGAGGGGTGGGGCTGGGGAGTTCGATAGAGGATGTTATGGCGGTCCTACGGTGTTAATTTAAGGGTGAACGAAGAAAGTCGAGTCATGGCCGGAAAATTTAAATTCGATATTTGAGCGGTTTGGCCACGATTCGAAGAAAACCAATTGAATATTTGGAATGAGGGTGTTAAGGAGGGTTAGGGGTGTTAATTTGGTCCGATTTGGGCGATGTCGCCGCCGTGGACGGCGGAGATGGCAGTAGCAAATTTGAATATTCGAGACGATCCAGTGGGATTCGAAGGGAACTAATAGGATTTTTTGTGATGAGGGCATTGAGGCGGTCTAAGGGTGTGAATTTGAGAGCCACCAGAGATGGTGGCATTTTCTCCGGCGGCGGCGCTAGTGGCGTTACAGGGGAGAGTACGAGGAAGAAGCAGATGTCTCTAGGGTTGTTGTTGATACCCAATTTTTCCTACGTATATTTATACTCAAAATACTTTCAAAATAGCATGTATATGCATATATAAGTATCCCCAAGAGTTTTGGTATTTTTCCTAATTTTTGAAGATTTTTTAGAATCAAGTTATTGCCTATTTTTAACAGTGTAAAACCTCAATAATTATTACCAAATTGTCATTTTTGTAAACCATTTATTCTCCATCCTTATATTTGCACCACATATAATTAAGGTGATTTTTGCATATTTTTATAAATTTATTTGATATTTTTTAAGCTAAATTGTTCAAAATTGCAATTATAGCCTATGTTATAATTAACTGCGTTTTATAATTATAAAATTGCTCCAGATATTTTTAAATTAATGTTTATATGTTATCAATTAGTACTGTGTTTTTAATTTGTTTTAAAATTATTTTTAACTATTTTAATTAATTAAAAAGAGGAAAAATGGCTATTTAAAAGCTAGCCCATTTCCATTTCAATTTTAACCACATTTGATCCCAATTTTTTAACCTCAATTCAGCCCAATTAGGCGACCCAATTACATTGTAACCCAATCCCTTTACCCGTTTGTCCAACCCGCCCGTTTTCGTCTTTTAATCCTGGCCGTTGATCATTTTGATCAACGGCCCTCATCCATTCCTTCCTTTTTTAATTCCTAATGACTTAACCTAACCCTCATTTCCCTCAAATCAGCCGCCCCAAATCCCCTCTCCTCTCAAACGCTCTCTAAACCCTAACAGCCCACTTTCGTCTCCGATCAAAAATACACCGGCGTCCATGGCTTCTCAGGCCATGGACGGCCTATATTCTCTCCCCTTTCACCCCAAGCCATGATTGTTCGAGCTTTCAAAGGCTCAACCTTCAACAGACCTGTTCAGGTCCTCCGCCGACCTGAGCTCCCCTGGCTTCTCCGGCTCCGTTCCGGTGTGTTCGAGCTCTGAAAAACTTAGCCATGGTTCAGATTCGTTCAGAGACCAGACCATTCCAGGCCTTCTCGTCTCTATGGTTTCTGAGAAACCCTAAAAGGCTTGATTCGAGGTTTTCTTTCCTTATCTTCTTAGATCTGTAGCAGATCTATGCTCTATTCGGCTTTTTTAACGATTTTCCCTAATTTTCCCTTTTAAAATTAGTCTGTTCAAATTAGGGTTTTCAAAATCCTAAAACGATTCTTCTTCTTCTTCTTTCTTTATGTGAATCTGTGTGTTCATGCCATGTTTGAGGGGGTTTTCGTTTGATTCTTAATATGCATGTCTCTCTGCCTTTGTTCTATTACTACTTCTACTGATTTTTCTACAAGCATGTTTATACGCCTATCTTGCCTACTGAAAGTGTTTACTTTTACTGAATCTATTTGGGTTATCGAACTTGCTTCTTTCACTGTTTCCCAAACTCCTATGGCATCTCTTCTCTGAACTGGTTTGAGTTTTAGTTTTCCTAAAACTTGTTCTTTACAAGCTTTCACTTTACTGCTTTTGATTGCTACATGTGTCTGTGATTCTTGCAAGCTTTTGGTTCTAGGGTTCTACCCTAGAAACCCTAGGCTCTCAAACTCATGCTGAGTTCATAGACTAAATTGGAAACCTGCTTTTCTTTTGCTTATGATTCAAAAACTGTTTATGCCGATCTCTTCTCCTTTGCTTGATGTTAGCATGCTTATATACGAGGGTTTTTCTTCTGAATTGATTCTATTAGCTTGTGATTGATTTCAATCCCCTTTTACTAAGGCTTAATTGATTTTCTACTGATTTTTACAACTCAGCCTTTTCCCTATTTTCCTGACTAAGTTCATTCAAGGTTTTGAATTTCTGACTGTTTGATTATTTTATTTCCTTATTCTTTCAAAAAAACGTGTACTATAGTTTCATTTCCTACCTTAAATAGATTCTGTGTGCACTTACCCTTTATTATGTTACTCTGAAAGGTTTTCCCTTCCTTAATTACCACTCCCGTTTGAAATCAAATCCCTTTGACTAAGGGAGATTTTATTTGATTGACTGAGATTTTATTTCCTTGACTTCTTGTCTGCTCGTTTTTGCACTATAAAAGCTCACAGCACACACGAGTTTTTACGGACAGACACACACACAAAAAGTTTCAAAAACAGCTTTACACAATCACTCGAACACAATTCTCACAAATTCTTTCTGCACCTTTGCAATACACTGCTACTCTCTACTACTTATTCTCTACTCTCTACTACTACTACCACTCTCTATTTTCTCTACTACTGCTAAGCACTCTGCTCCTTTCTCTCCTGCTGTCTGAATCACCTGGAGTTCCTCTGGACTCCCAAGTACTTGTTGAAGTTCCTTGAGTTTGTTCCTGTTGACTGCCTAGCTGTTTGTTAGCTGTTGCTATTCTGCTATTCTAAAACTTGCAACTGGTATGTTTTCCTAGTTAAGTAGCACCCTCTTTATCATGTGTTTGTCACGACCGGATTTATCCCACCATCGGGCGTCGTGATGGCGCCTACTAACGTAGCTAGGCCAGCCAAACAATACAATATTTCTCTATCCACCCTCAACAATATATCATTCTAACAATAATTAAATAAGTGCGGAAGACTTTAGTTTTAACAAAACGATATAAAAATGCGAAAGTTTCAAAATACACCTCTACCCAGTATCTGGTGTCACTACTCACGAACTGCTAAGAATTTACTAAACACAACCTTTCGAAAGAAATAAAAACTGTTTGTCTCGAATACATGACAAAACAGACTGAATAAATGATAGAGGAGACGTTGGGTCCCGCGAACGCCTGCAAGGCTACCTTGGTGTCTTGTTGAGCGGAATGCCAAAACTTGAACTATTGCTGTCCGAAACCTGTATCTGCGCAAAAGAGCGCAGAGTGTAGAATCAGCACAACCGACCCCATGTGCTGGTAAGTGCCTGGACTAACCCCGGCGAAGTAGTGACGAGGCTAGACAAGGCCTACCACAATTAACCTGTGCAAATATAATATACAAGTGCGAGAAAACAGTAATAAAATAATACAAAATAAATCTGGGAGGGGACATGCTATCAGGAGTACTAGATGAAAATAGAACATTAAAAACAATAGCAGATCTACTCCGGGTTTCATGATGCATATGTTTACAGTGGACGGCGCGCCACACGATCACATAATGTATAACATAAGTGGACGGCGCGCCACACGATCCCATAATGTATAACACAAGTGGACGGTGTGCCACACGATCCCGTAATGTAGTATATAAGTGGACGGCATGCCACACGATCCCATAATATAATTCATAAGTGGTTGGCGTGCCACACGACCCCATAATATAATTCATAAGTGGTCGGCGTGCCACACGATCCTATAATATAATTCATAAGTGATTGGCGTGCCACACGATCCCATAATATAATGAATAACACTGATAATATCTCCAAAGGAGGTCCCATTAGGGAAAAACATCAACATAATAGTTAAACCCGACAAGGGTACAACTAACAGCCCAACTATCCCGGCAAGGGAGAATTCAATTGTAACAGTCCCGGCAAGGGAATCATTGCTTCACAAACTCTTTTAGTTCATTTCGTTCTTATCCAACACTTTACATGGAAGATATAAATTTAACAAGACAATTGTGTCATATCTTTCGAATTAAAAGCATTTACGACTCACGGTCATGCTAGACACCGGTGTATAGATACTCGTCACCATGCCTATACACCGTACTCGATCATTTAGCAAATAGCAATCAAAACACTCTAATCCTATTCCTTCAAGCGAAAGTTAGATCAAACACTTACCTCGGTCCGGAAATAGCAATCAAGCCTCTAACACCGCCTTTCCTCTAGAATCCAACTCCGAAACAACGATATCTAGCCATAATTCGATTCAATAGTATCAATAAGAGCTCAAAACATAATCCCATAGTCTAGAAATAGAATTCCCATCATTCTTCCAAAAATAGCAAAATCCGACACCGGGCCCACATGGTCCAAACTCGAGGCTCGGACCAAATTCCAATCACCCATAACCCCACGAGTTCAAATATGTAATTTGTTTTAAGATTCGACCCCAAATTGAGGTTGAATCACCCAAAATTCCCAAAGCCCTAGTTCTACCCAAAACCCTTAATTTCTACCTTGAATTCATGATTTTAGGCTTAGGAATTTACTAATTAATGAAGAAAAGTGAAGGAATTAGGTGGGAAATTACTTACCCAAAAAGTCTTGAAAGGGGGAAGCTTCAATGGGGTCCTAAAGCTTGATGGAGAAGAGGGCTCGTGAGAAGAAGTGATGAATTCCCGAAATGAAATGTTCTGCCTTTAAAAAAAATCACTGGAGCAATTAACTCTATACGTTCGCGACACATAGGCCGCGTTCGCGAAGAAGACTGGGCGGTTAGGCATCGCGTTCGCGATTGGAAGTGTGCGAACGCGAAGAAGGAATCTGGGGGGTCCTGTGGGTTGTTCTACGCAAACGCGTGGGACTACACGCGAACGCGATGAAAGAGCTCAGGGTGCTACGCGAACGCGAGGGTACGGGTCGCGAACGCGAAGAGAAAGGAAGGCTGAGCCTCCCAGGGTCACTTGACTCTACGCGAACGCGGAGAAAGGCTGCAAACGCGATGAAGGAAATTGGAGAAGCTCCGCGAACGCGATGAAGAAGACGCGAACGCACTGAAGAACCTGTCTGCAACAGCTGAACTCAATTTCTGCAATTTTTCTAAGTGTAAAAACCACCCCGAACCACCTCCGAATCACACCCGAGCCCTCGGGGCTCCCAACCAAACACACACACTAACTCAATAACATCCTACGAACTTGCTCGAGCGATCAAATCGCCAAAATAACATCAAAATCAAAGAATCAAACCCCAAAACTCAAAATTTTTATTTCAAAGTTCATAACTTCCAACTTTAGCTATTTAGGTCCGAAACACGTCAAACGATGTCCGATTTTGACCAAATTTCATAGAAAGCGCTTAACGCATATTTAAGACCTGTACTGGGCGTCGGAACCAAAATACGAGCCCGATACCTATATTTTCTAGCTCATTTTCGTTTCTATTTTTCCTTAATAATTTTAGAAAACAATTTAACAGAAAAATTCTTTTACCGGGGTTCTGGACCTCGAATTTCTACTCCGGGCACATGCCCGAGTCCCATATTTTTTTACGGACCTTCCGGGACCATCACATCACGGGTCCAGGTCCGTTTACCCAAAATGTTGACCAAAGTCAACTATATCAATATTAATATCATAATTCTTCAATTTTTTCACATAATTCACATATTTTAATATAAAAACTTTTCGGCTTCGCGCCCGGACTGCGTACGTAAATCGAGGCAACAAAAAATGAGGTTTTTAAGGCCTCGAAAGTGCGAAAAAAAGAGAAATACGATGATGACCCTTTGGGTCGTCACATTCTCCACCTCTAAAACAACCGTTCGTCCTCGAACAGACAAAAGAAAGAAGTACCTGAGTCAGGAAATAGATGAGGGTAACGGCTCCGCATATCAGACTCAGACTCCCAGGTCGATGCCTTAGGAGGCTGACCTCTCCACTGAACACGCACTGAAGGAAAACTCTTGGACTTCAATTGTCGAACCTGCCGGTCTAGAATAGCTACCGGCTCCTCCTTGTAGGACAGATCCTTGTCCAACTGGACAGTGTTGAAATCTAACACGTGGGTAGGATCTCCGTAATACCTCCGAAGCATAGACACATGAAACACTGGATGCACGGCTGACAAGCTAGGTGGCAAGGCAAGTCTATAAGCCTCCTCTCCCACTCGATCAAGAATCTCAAATGGGCCAATGAACCTAGGGCTAAGCTTGCCCTTCTTCCCGAATCTCATCACGCCCTTCATAGGNGCCTCCTGGACTAAATCTGTACCCAACAACCGAGCCTCTCCCAGCTAAAACCATCCAACTGGATACCTACATCACCTACCATACAACGCTTCATAAGGAGCCATCTGAATGCTGGACTGGTAGCTGTTGTTGTAGGCGAACTCTGCTAAAGGTAGAAACTGGTCCCAAGAGCCTCCAAAATCAATAACACAGGCTCGGAGCATGTCCTCCAATATCTGAATAGTCCTCCCGGACTGTCCATCTGTCTGAGGATGGAATGCTGTACTCAACTGAACTTGGGTGCCTAACTCCTGCTGAACCGCTCTCCAAAAGCGCGAGGTAAACTGCGTACCCCGATCCAAAATGATGGATGTCGGCACACCATGAAGGTGAACAATCTCTCGGATGTAGATCTCAGCAAGTCTCTCTGATAAATAGGTGGTGGCCACAGGAATGAAATGTGCTGACTTGGTCAGCCTATCAACAATGACCCAAATAGCATCAAACTTTTTCCGGTTCATGGAAGTGAAGTCCATGGTAATCGGCTCCCACTTCCACTCGGGAAGCTCAATCCTCTGAAACACACCACCAGGCCTCTGATGTTCATACTTGACCTGCTGACAATTCAAACACCGAGCCAC
>MU684433.1:77783-148418 GCA_026770625.1 Nicotiana glauca
CACTTCGCCGAGATATTCCCAACTCGCGCCTGTGTACCAAGCATACAACTCCCAACCTTCTCACTACCTATTACCACCCACTCACTAAAACTTTCCTCGACCTAGACCAAATTTCGACCGAAGACCTCCCAGGCAGTATACCGCTATACCCGAGCCGATTGACCAATTATATGAAAAACTCAGAGCAGCTGGTTACATTTCACCTATCCCAACCATAACTCCAGAAAATCCTTCCCAATGGATTAATCCCAACAAAACCTATGCATACCATTCTGGAATGAAAGGTCATACCATCGACGAGTGTCGCTCGCTGAAAGATAAGATTCAGACTTTGATTGATAACAAGGTCATTATAGCAAAGGAGCCCGCTCCCAATGTCCACAACAACCCTCTGCCTGACCACAAGGGTGGGGGCATCCATATGATCGAGATTGAGGATGATTGGGACCCCAAGGGATCAATCGTGTTGATAGCTGAAGGAGATGAACCTAAAAAGCCAGCAGTTACCCTCAATCCCATTGTTGTTCAGATCCAGCCCTCTGAGGGCGAAGTGGTAAACGTGTCTGTACCACTCGAGTTTCAATTGCCTCCTACAAAGGTGCCAAAACCAATCGAAGTTGAGTTTGGCATCCCAAAAGCACCTACACCGTTTGAAGTTACGGTGTTACCTTCCAGGATGCCTATTCCCGTTTCCATGACAGATGTGACCCCGTTCAAGTCGAACGACATACCTTGGGATTACACAGCTAAGGCTAGAAGGAAAGGGAAAACACATACTGGAGAAGCAATCGCCGCATAGGGCATGACCAGGACAGGCAAGGTATACACTCCAGAACATTTAGCTGAGTCCAGCAAGCAAGCCTCTGGACGGGCTGTTGAAACTGGACCCGATGACCTTTGGAAAAAGATACAGGCCAAAGAATACTCAGTCGTTGAGCAAATGAGCAAAACACCAGCGCATATTTCCATCTTGGCTCTTCTTCAAAGCTCTAAGGCACATAAAAATGCCTAAATGAAAATACTGAGTGAAGCTTATGTTCCCAACAATATAACAGGAGGCGAAAGTACTGGAAAGCAATAAGATCACCTTCCACGAGGATGAGTTTCCACCAAAAGGGCTTAGTCACAACAAGGCGTTGCACATCACTGCGCAATACGAAGATTATTTCATCACCAGGGTCTTGGTTGACGGGGGATTCAGCCTTAACATTTGCCCGCTAATAACCCTCAGGACATTGGGTAAAGGAATGTATGAGATCAAAGATGGAGCTATCAATGTTAAAGCTTTTGATGGATCTCAAAGATCCACCATCGGAGAAATTAGCTTGTGCCTACAAATGGGACCCACCCGGTTCGATGTGGACTTCCAAGTTATAGACGTGCCAGCAGCCTACAACTTATTGCTGAGGCATCCCTGGATTCACGCCGCTGGGGCTGGGGCATCAAACCTGCATCAAGCTGTAAAGTTCGAATGGAATCATCAGGAAGTGATCATTCATGGCGACGGTAGCAACCCTATATACAGTCGCCAAACTATTCCGATAATCGGAGGTAGAAGGAAAATAGGTGGAGAAACATACCCTCATATCGAGCGAGTCAACGCCATAGACAAAGACAAGTGGTGGGATAATAAAATTGAGAGAATTCTGAATTGGAGCGGGTACGAGCTCGGAAAGGGAATTGGCAAGAATCTCCAGGGCATCACCAAGCCCATCAAGTTGAAGAAGCATGGTACCACTTTCGGCCTAGGGTATGAATACACCTGCGAGGAGTTCAATCATTGGTCGCCACCGTGGTGTGATCCCTACTATCCTTTAGAACACCCCATACCTCAGCTAGAGCAGACCTTTCAGCCGGTTGACATTATATATGGATCAGAGGAAGACGAGGCACTGGCAGCAACAAAGAACCTGTTTTCTGGAGGATGATATAGATTGTTGTGTTATCTTCGAGGAGGAGGGGGAAGAAGGCCCTTCCATTCAAGTTGTGAACCAAGGAGAACGTCTCACCAATTGGTCAGTCAGGACCACTAGTGCCCGAAGAGCTACGGGGTAGCAAGGCTAAACGACGCACTATGCATTGCATTTTACTTTTAGTTGATTTTACTTTTCCGCATTGTCTTTACTTCTGAAAAGAGCTCCGATGTTCCGAACAGTTATGAATTTAATCAAAAGCATTTTCCAAGTTTATTTTTTATATCTCGCTCTTATTACTTTTCTCTACCATTTATTTTATTTTTACACAGCATTACTATTACATATCTTAATGATGAACCAATGACTGTGACTTGCAACGAGGCAATGCCACAAACGGACATAGATTCAAAAGAGGATGAAATACCATAAGAGGTTGTCAGGGAGGTCGAGAATTTTGAGAACAGGACTAAGTCTAATTTGGATGAAACTGAGGTTGTTAATTTGGGAGACGTAGAGAACGTCAAGGAAACACGTATCAGCGTGCACCTGTCGCCATCAGAAAAGAAAGAGTACACAGAGTTACTAAAAGAGTATGAGGACATCTTTGCATGGTCTTATGATGACATGACAGGTCTCAGCACATCCATTGTGGCTCAGAAGTTACCGACAGATCCGGCATGCCCATCAGTGAAATAGAAGCTCAGAAAATTCAAGCCAGACATGAGTCTGAAAATTAAAGAAGAAGTTACCAAACAAGTCAAAGCCAGGGTTCTCAGAGTGGTAGAGTATCCAACATGGTTAGCCAACATCGTGCCAGTACCGAAGAAGGATGGGAAAGTTAGAGTCTGTGTCAACTACCGAGATCTCAACCGGGCCAGTCCTAAGGATGACTTCCCTTTTCCAAATATACACATATTGATTGACAACTGCGCCAAACATGAGCTGCAGTTGTTCGTTGATTGTTTTGCTGGATACCATTAGATATGGATGGATGAAGAAGATGCAGAGAAAACGGCGTTCATCACGTCGTGGGGGATGTACTGTTACAGAGTGATGCCGTTCGGTTTGAAGAATATTGGTGCTACCTACATGAGGGCCATGACCACTATCTTTCATGACATGATACATAAAGAAATCGAGGTGTATGTGGATGACATCATCATCAAGTCCAGGAAAGCTACAAACCACATGGAAGATTTGAGGAAGTTCTTCAACAGATTGAGGAGGTACAACTTGAAACTGAATCCCGCCAAGTGTGCATTTGGGGTACTTGCTGGAAAGTTATTAGGTTTCATTCTGAGTCGTCGAGGAATAGAATTGGATCCGTCAAAGGTCAAAGCCATTCAAGAGTTGCCACCGCCTAAGAACAAGAAGGATGTAATGAGTTTTCTGGGAAGACTCAACTATATTAGCCGGTTCATAGCTCAGTCCACTGTCATTTGCGAACCCATCTTCAAGGTGCTAAAGAAGGATGCCTCCACCAAATGGACTGATAATTGTCAAAAGGCTTTCGACAGAATCAAGGAGTACTTGTCAACGCCGCCAGTCTTGGTTCCGCCTGAACCAGGGAGACCCCTATTACTTTATCTCGCAGTATTGGATGGAGCGTTTGGTTGTGTCTTAGGACAACATGATGAAACCGGAAGAAAGGAGCAAGCCATCTACTACCTTAGCAAGAAGTTTACCTCGTACAAGGCTTGGTATTCCTTATTAGAGCACACCTGTTGTGCTCTGACTTGGGTAGCTCAGAAATTGAGGCACTATTTCTGTGCTTACACCACCTATCTCAAATCCAGAATGGACCCATTGAAATTTATCTTTCAGAAGCCCATGCCTACCGGCAAGCTTGCCAAATGGCAAATCCTGTTAAGTGAGTTTGACATTGTTTATATTACCTAGAAGGAAGTCAAAGGACAAGCTTTGGCAGATCACTTCGCCGAGAATCCTGTAAGAGGAGAGTACGAACCTCTAAAGATGTATTTTCCTGATGAAGAAGTAGCTTTCATAGGAGAGGACATTGCAGAATCCTATAATGGTTGGAGAATGTTTTTCGACGGAGCCGCAAATTTCAAAGGAGTCGGTATAGGAACGGTCCTGGAATCAGAACCCGGTCAGCATTACCCAGTATCCGCCAAGCTCAGTTTTTCGTGCACCAACAATATGGCCGAGTACGAAACCTGCATCTTAGGGCTCAAATTGGTGATTGACATGAACATTCAGGAGTTACTGGTGATCGGAGACTCGGACCTACTCATACATCAGGTTCGAGAAGAATGGGCAGCCAAGAATTCCAAGATACTCCCTTACCTACATCATATACAGGAGTTGAAGAAGAGATTCAGGAAAACGGAATTCCAGCACGTCCCCAAAATACAGAATGAGTTCACCGATGCCCTAGCCACTTTATTGTCTATGATCCAGCATCCAAATACAAACTTTATTGATCCCATCCAGGTCAAGATTCACGACCAACCAGCTTATTGTGCTCACGTCGAGGAAGAAGCCGATGGGAAACCTTGGTTCCATGATATCAGAGAATACTTGACAACAGGAGAATACCCAGAGCTTGCCAATGCTACTCAGAAGCGCACGCTCCGGAGGCTAACCAACAATTTCTTTCACAGCGGAGGAATCCTGTATAGGAGGACTCCCGATCTGGGTTTACTAAGGTGTGTCGATGCAAGGGAAGCAACCAAACTATTGGAGGAAGTGCACGCAGGGACCTGCAGACCGCACATGAATGGTTTTGTTTTAGACAAGAAGATACTTCGAGCAGGATATTTTTGGATGACTATGGAAACGGACTGCATCCAGTATGTTCGAAGGTGCCATCGCTGTCAGATACATGCATATATGATAAAAGTACCGCCAAACAAGCTTACTGCAACAAGCTCACCATGGTCGTTTGCCGCTTGGGGAATGGATGTTATTGGACCAATCAAGCCTGCCGCATCAAACGGGCACAGGTTCATCTTAGTGGCAATTGATTAATTTACCAAATAGGTTGAAGCAGCATCATACAAAGCAGTGACCAAGAGAGTTGTAACAGATTTCGTCTGCGACCATATTGTTTGTAAGTTCAGAATTCCTAAATCAGTCATCACTGACAATGGTTCCAATCTCAACAGCGACCTGATGAAAGCAATGTGTGAGACTTTCAAGATCAAACATAAGAACTCTACAGCTTATAGACTGCAGATGAATGAAGCTGTAGAAGCAGCCAATAAGAACATCAAGAAGATACTAAGAAAGATGATTGAAAGGCACAAGCAGTGGCACGAGAAATTGTTGTTCACTTTATTGGGTTATCGTACCATAGTCCGCACATCAACCGGGGCCACTCCCTACATGCTGGTTTATGGTACAGAGGCGGTCATTCCCGTCTAGGTAGAAATTCCCTCCTTAAGAATCATACAAGAAGCAGAGTTAGATGATGCAGAATGGATAAAAGGTCGCTACGAGCAGTTAGCCCTTATAGATGGAAAGAGAATGAATGCAGTTGGCCGCGGTCAATTATATCAGAACATAATGTCCAGAGCCTTCAACAAGAGAGTTAAGCCAAGGAAGTTCACGCCAGGGCAGCTGGTATTGAAGAAAATATTTCCGCATCAAGATGAAGCCAAGAGAAAATTCTCTCCTAATTGGCAGGGTCCGTATATAGTTCACCGGGTTCTAACTGGAGGAGCCCTTATTCTCACAAAAATGGATGAAGAAGTCTGGCCGAAGCCGATCAACTCAGACGCAGTAAAAAGATACTACATTTGATCACATGTTTTCTTCATGATGTAATTTGAACTACGCCTGACCTGATTCCCGTTTAAGAGGGGATACGTAGGCAGCCCTATGGGTTCGGTCACATTTTAATAAAATTTCCATCTTCCCCCGCTATTGGAACTGGGGCAGAATTTTGAGGAGGATCCTCAAAATTCTAAAGTCAGTCGTCAGTTTTCTCATCAGCACCAACCCAGTAAACTGGGGCAGAATTTTGAGGGGGATCCTCAAAATTTTGGAATCAATCCGTGTCCAGTCATTCAACACAACCGTCAGCAGCGCCAGCCCAGTAAACTGGGGCAGAATTTTGAGGAGGACCCTCAAAATTCCGGGACAAGCGAGGTTGCCGTGTCTTGAACCACGTTGTAGTTGTTGGTTTATCCAAAATAAAATCGTTTTTTCAAAATATATACTTGAACTATATTTACTGAATCATGCATAGATATCACTTGCATCGCCGTCGTTTAGCAACTCTACCCCAATGATACGTGACGTCAAAAGTCGAGGGATACGAACTAACCTTCCCCTCTATAGAACTCACGATTTTTCTTTGAATGCAGGAACCCCAGGTCGCAAAATTATTGAGTACGTTCACACACTCTTACTCTTCAGGATTGAAGAACTATTGTTCGTTCGCAAAGTTACTATCTACACCTAACATTCCCAGCAGCCACGATATCACAATCAGCTATCAACTAAGATAATCTCGTTACTATTTATTTCATGCATCCTGTATAAGGCTACCTATCTACCTTTCGAGGTTAAGCACTACCTCCATTCTGCATAAGGCTACTTATCTGCCTTTCGAGACTAAGCTCTGTCTCCATCCGCATTGCATAAGGCTATCTTCTGCCTTCCGAGGTTAAGCTCTACCTCCATTCTGCATGAGGCTCCTTATCTACCTTCCGAGGTTAAGCACTACCTTCATTCTGCATAAGGCTACTTATTTGCCTTTTGAGACTAAGCTCTGTCTCCATCTACATTGCATAAGGCTACTTATCTGCCTTTCGAGACTAAGCTCTGTCTCCATCCGCATTGCATAAGGCTACTTTTCTGCCTTCCGAGGTTAAGCACTACCTCCATCCTGCATAAGGCTACCTATCTGCCTTTCGAGACTAAGCTTTATCTCCAT
This sequence comes from Nicotiana glauca, assembly GCA_026770625.1. Taxonomy (NCBI): domain Eukaryota; kingdom Viridiplantae; phylum Streptophyta; class Magnoliopsida; order Solanales; family Solanaceae; genus Nicotiana; species Nicotiana glauca. The sequence goes on from MU684433.1 coordinate 84,603, forward strand.
TCTTCATGAGGCTCCTTATCTGCCTTCCGAGGCTAAGCACTACCTCCATTCTACATAAGGCTACTTATCTGCCTTTCGAGACTAAGCTTTGTCTCCATCTGCATTTGTGCACAAGGCTACTTTGCTGCCTTCTGAGGTTAAGTACTACCTCTATCCTGCATAAGGCTACTTATCTGCCTTTTGAGACTAAGCTCTGTCTCCATCCGCATTGCATAAGGCTATCTTCTACCTTCCGAGGTTAAGCTCTACCTCCATCCTGCATAAGGCTACCTATTTGCCTTCCGAGACTAAGCATTGTCTCTATTCTGCATGGTTGAAATATCGCCACTTTTATTTTTTGAACGGCTGAAATATCGTCACCTGTATTTTAAATTCTCGCTCTGGCTGAAAGATCGCCACCCTTGCATTCATTTGGCTGAAAGATTGCCACCTTTTCATGGGCTGAAAGATCTCCAACCTATTCAAAGGCGTCATAGTTCGGAGGCACCATCTGCATAGCCCAAGAACGTCATTTCATGGCCTACGAATCTTTACTTTATGCTCTTCATGGCCCGGGACATCATAGTCTGAGGACGTCATCCTAATCGTCCAAATGCAGCATTCATGGTCCAAACGGGAACTTGCATCATATTTAAATTATGCAAAATATACACTGCATCGCTCATTTACAGGTACACCGGCTAGCAAACAGCCATCTCAGCGGGAGCGCTTCCGCTCCGGTTCTCCAACCTGTTCGACTTCGTAACCTTTCTCAAACTAGACCATCGCGTCCATTTTCCTAATCCCCATCATTGGTTCCTGAACTACATATGTCCTGATTCCTGTAAAACCAAGGATATGTAGGCAGCTCAGAAACTCGCTGTCAAATTCTTTTGCAATCGCCGATTCCGGTCAAAATTGGCCATCTTATCTTTACCCGACAACTCTTTCATCCTCCTCGGGTAAAGAGGGGCAGCTGTTGATACCTAATTTTTTTCTATATATTTTTATACTCAAAATACTTTCAAAATAGCATGTATATGCATATATAAGTATCCCCTTTGGTATTTTTCCTAATTTTTGAAGATTTTTTAGAATCAAGTTATTGTCTATTTTAACATTGTAAAACCCCAATAATTATTCCCAAATTGTCATTTTTGTGAACCATTTATTCTCCACCCTTATATTTGCACCAAATATAATTAAGGTGATTTTTTCATATTTTTATAAATTTATTTGATATTTTTTAAGCTAAATTGTTTAAAATTGCAATTATAGCCTATGTTATAATTAACCGCATTTTATAATTATAAAATTGCTCCAGATATTTTTGAATTAATTTTTATATGTTATCAATTAGTACTATGTTAGTAATTTATTTTAAAATTATTTTTAACTATTTTAATTAATTAAAAAGAGGAAAAATGGCTATTTAAAAGCTAGCCCATTTCCATTTCAATGTTAACCACATTTGATCCCAATTTTCTAACCTCAATTAATCCCAATTAGGCTACCCAATTACATTGTAACCCAATCCCTTTACCCGTTTGTCCAACCCGCCCGTTTTCGCCTTTTAATCCTGGCCGTTGATCGTTTTGATCAACGACCCTCATCCATTCCTACCCTTTTTAATCCCCAATTACCCCCTAACCCTAATCACTTCTCCAAATCAGCCTCCCCAAATCCCCTCTCCTATCAAACAATCTCTGAACCCTAGAAACCCACTTTCGTCTCCGATCAAAAATACACCGGCGTCCATGGCTTCTCAGGCCATGGACGGCCTATATTCTCTCCCCTTTCAGCCCAAGCCATGATTGTTCGAGCTTTCAAGGCTCAACCTTCAACAGACCTGTTCAGGTCCTCCGCCGACCTGAGCTCCCCTGGCTTCTCCAGCTCTGTTCCGGTGTGTTCGAGCTCTGAAAAACTTAGCCATGGTTCAGATTCATTCAGAGACCAGACCATTCCAGGCCTTCTCGTCTCTATGGTTCCTGAGAAACCCTAAAAAACTTGATTCGAGGTTTTTCTTTCCTTATTTTCTTAGATCTGTAGCAGATCTATGCTCTATTTGGTGTTTTAACAATTTTCTCTAATTTTCCATTTTAAAATTAGTCTGTTCAAATTAGGGTTTTCAAAATCCTAAAACGATTCTTCTTCTTCTTCTTTCTTTATGTGAATCTGTGTGTTCATGCCATGTTTGAGGGGTTTTCATTTGATTCTTGATATGCATGTCTCTCTACCTTTGTTCTACTTCTAGTGATTTTTCTACAAGCATGTTTATACGCCTATCTTGCCTACTGAAAGTGTTTACTTTTACTGAATCTATTTGGGTTATCGAACTTGCTTCTTTCACTGTTTCCTAAACTCCTATGGCATCTCTTCTCTGAACTGGTTTGAGTTTTAGTTTTCCTAAAACTTGTTCTTTACAAGCTTTCACTCTACTGCTTTTGATTGCTACATGTGTCTGTGATTCTTGCAAGCTTTTGTTTCTAGGGTTCTACCCTAGAAACCCTAGGCTCTCAAACTCATGCCGAGTTCATAGACTAAATCGGAAACCTGCTTTTCTTTTGCTTATAATTCAAAAACTGTTTATGCCGATCTCTTCTCCTTTGCTTGATGTTAGCATGCTTATATACGAGGGTTTTTCTTCTGAATTGATTCTATTAGCTTGTGAATGATTTCAATCCCCTTTTACTAAGGCTTAATTGATTTGCTATTAATTTTTACAACTCAGCCTTTTCCCTATTTTCCTGACTAAGTTCATTCAAGATTTTGAATTTCTGACTGTTTGATTATTTTATTTCCTTATTCTTTCAAAAAAAACATGTACTATAGTTTCATTTCATACCTTAAATAGATTCTGTGTGCACTTGCCCTTTATTATGGTACTCTGAAAGGCTTTCCCTTCCTTAATTACCACTCCCGTTTGAAATAAAATCCCTTTGACTAAGGGAGATTTTATTTGATTGACTGAGATTTTATTTCCTTGCCTTCTTGTCTACTCGTTTTTGCACTATAAAAGCTCATAGCACACATGAGTTTTTACGGACGAACACACACACAAAAAGTTTCAAAAATAGCTTTACACAATCACTCGAACACAATTCTCACAAATTCTTTCTGTATCTTTGCAATACACTACTACTCTCTACTCTTTATTCTCTACTCTTTACTACTACTACCACTCTCTATTTTCTCTACTACTGTTGAGCACTCTGCTCCTTTCTCTTCTTCTGTCTGAATCACCTGGAGTTCCTCTGAACTCCCAAGTACTTGTTAAAGTTCCTTGAGTTTGTTCCTGTTGACTGCCTAGCTGTTTGTTTGCTGTTGCTATTCTGCTGTTCTAAAACTTGCAACTGGTATGTTTTCCTAGTTAAATAACACCCTCTTTATTATGTGTTCACTCCTCCTCTTCTACACTTCTTTCCCTGTGTGTTTACTTATGCTTTCCTGCATTATGTGATTACATTCAAACATGCTATGCCTTTTTCTCTATGTTTTCAATTTGTTATGCTTTTAATCCCTTCCCTATATTCCCTTTGTATGTGAGTATTGTCCTGTATCATGGCAGCACTTTGAATTGTTGTCTGTGATCCAGAATTAGACTCCCCTGAGTCTTTACTCAATTGCTTTCCCATTCCCTCTCCCCTTTATATGCTGAGCCCTAATTTGGGTCTGGTGGTGTCCTAATCACCATTCAGACTTGAGTTTGACTCTTTAAGAGTCTGCTCTTATTTGTTTGAATCTAAGCAAGGGGTCATGGGTGTGCCAGTCTATACCATGGCTGGGTATGACCACCTCCTGCTGTGGTTCCTCCCTCACTTTGCACTTACTCCTAGTTCTTAAGTTCTACCCCCCTTTGGTAAGCCATGCTTAGGGACCTTGGAGTTCCCTCTGAACTTGGATGCCTGAGGGCTGGTAATTCCACACTTGCACTATTCTGTTACAATATTCACTTTTCAGAGTGTAAGCATTGCCTAGGCTCTTGAAGCTCCTCGAAACTTTGAAATACTCTGAATAAGAGAAGGCCTTGGAATCTGGAATCCAAATTTGGTGAAACACATGTTATTGGATATTCAGATTGCATTAGGCAGTCTGGATCTAGCTGTAGGTTGTGATGTATTTTTTTTTTACTTTCTTTCTTCTAGTTCTGTAATAATTCTGTTAAAAGAACTCGGGGGTATATTAGTAAAGGGTATGAGAGGGGTTTATATTTGCTTGCATATGTTAAAGGGTAGATACCATGCCTATAGGATCAATATTGTTGTTTAATTACTTAGATATCATGCCTATAGGATCAATATTGTTTTTAATTACTTAGATACCATACTCATAGGATTCATGTTGCAATTTAATCATTTAGATATCATGCCTATAGGTTTTTAATGTTCGAACTCGACCACTTAGATATCATGCCTAACAGGTTTAATACTTTAAATCATCTAGAGATCATGTCTATAGGCTTTGCATTCTTTTTCATTCAAGCATATAGAAATTATGCCTATAGAAATGCATAAAAGATAGGCAAACAGTAGGGTAATCCAATACTCGCCTCCTTAAACGCTTAAAAATAGTAATGAGTCAATAAAACCAAAGTAGATATCCTGCCTATAGGATCTCAAGTTCGCCTAAAGTTACATAAGTAGTAATCTGGCAATTATTTTCAACGTTTTCAACAAAATTCGTCCAAACCTGTCTGCAACTTTCTAAACTTGTGTTTCTGTCTCTAAAATCGTTTTTCCAACTCTCTGTCTGAAATTTTATTCATAAAGTTACTTTCAAAACAATTTTCAAACTCCCCCTTCCTTTTATAGCACTTTACTTCTGAAAACTCTACTGTACGTTTCCTTAAACAGTTCTGTCGATTTTTGAAACCTTTCTGAACTTCTACAATTTCCAAGCTTCTGCTTTTCCAAACGTTTCTGCATTAGGCCCTTAATCAAGAATTTGTTAAAATACTCCAAATCCTAACAATTGGATCCGAGTTGCCTAATGCAGACCTTTTATCTAATTCTATGTGTTAAACCGGTCCGTCCGCCGCTTAAGTTTTAATTATAAGACCAAGCCAGTATGTGTAAGGCATGCTAAACTAAGTGTTATCTCACTTACGTGGTTTTATGTGAGCCTTGCATGTTTGTTTGTCAATCCCCTTACTTGTTATTTATTTTGGTTGTCGAAACTAGTATTTTTGTCCTTTTAAACTCCATATATGCCTCTACCCCTTTCTTTCCTTTTAGGATTAGAAGTCCTAATACCCCGGGACTGATAGGTTGGGACGGGTACTAGCATGCGATAAGTAAACGAGACTAATCGCGCTTAAATACCTTAATGGGGTGGGAAGGGTAGAATATGGATATGATGACTGGTGCGTTATTATCTCGTGTGAGAATGATTGTTAGGTATTGCACCAAAGTAATCCATATTATATTTAAACCTAGGACCGCTTTTTCTCCTTCTTTATTTATTGATGTTTTCTTCAACTAAGCTTTCTCTTTTTTTTTTCAAAATCACTTGTGTCTTTCTTCTTTTAAAATTTTCAACTTGTTTATACTTCCTATGTGCAAACTTTGCTTGTTTATTCCTACTCTTCTTAAAGTCACAATTAAGCTCGGCCGGGAACCACACTAGTGGATCTTGAGGGGTGCCTAACACCTTCCCCTCGAGATAATCTCAAGCCCTTACCCGAACTCTGGTCTTCCTTCAAAATCTTCTTCTTTTCTTTAAGTGTCCTAATGCACTATAATCATTAGGTGACGACTCTTCAAAATTCATAACCCGATTCCTCAAAAGGAAATAAAAGTTGTTTTGTCCATAATGTCGTAAACCTGATTTCGCTCCTTTTTTTGGGGGAGGGGAGGGAAGGGGGCGTCGACAGCTGTTAGGGATTTCAGACATTTTTATGAAATAATCAAGAGCAAATACTGGCCGTTGGACGATGAGCAATTGACGGCCCAGATTTGAGGACGTCAAACGGCGTCGTTTGGTTAAGGAAAAGGGCAGGCCGGGTTTGGGGTTTTTTGGGCCGGACTGGGGTGGGTTTGGATCAGATTTCATTTAGGTTACAAGCAATTTTTGCCCAATTGTGGCACCTTATTAAGACCACTCTTTCTTTTTAATTGTTTTTCTTTTATTTCTTTTAATTTGTTTTTATTTGTATTTTAATTTTTTTGATTTTATTAAAATGACAAATTAAAAACCAAATATGTTTTCAAAGTTAAACCAACTAATTCCTAAAATTATTTGAAAAAAATCTATTTCACGGCAAATTCAACAATTAACAATTAAAAATGCAAAATAGACTATTTTTGTTATTTTCCTTATATTTTCTTTTAAAAATAATTGAACTACTAATTAATCCTAAAATATGAAACTAAAACCTAAAATGTAAATGTCAAGTATATTTTTTATATTTTCATACGAATTAAAATTTACAAATAAAATGCAAACAATTAACAGCAAATAACACAAAATTCATAAAATTATAAAAATAAAGAAAAATCATTTTGTTTTGCATTTTTGGGAATAATTCACTTAGGGCAAAAATCACGTGCTCACAGTGTGATTTGGTGATTGGGGCGTGGAATTATTTATTGCACATTTGGTTATATTCTTTTCGGGCTATGGTATTGTGTTATTGGTTCCTCCGTGGTTATGGTCATACACTTGGGGTGCTTGATGTCGGTATTCGCGTAGAAGCTGAAATTTGAGCATTGTGACTTGAGTTATTCAAGTGGAATAGTGTTTGGATGTGGTCACGCATAGCAGTGAAGTTATGTCAAGATATGATCCTTTGTGATAGATTTTTGTGTTTTGGCTCTTCGATGTGTGATAGGTTTTTAGTATTGCATTGTGGTGGTACTTGTTGAGCTTGGGGGCGGTTCACTCGTTTGAGTCATTTTCCATATTTGAGTACACTTGAATTGTTACTTATTGGTGCACAAGTTACACGGTTTGTGGCTCTGTGCAGTATTGGTGTCGCGTGTCAGTAGAGTAGCTTGTATTTGATAAGAGGAGGTTGTTGGACCTAGAATGGGTGTTATCATATTTGTTTGCGGCATATTTGAAAGGGCAATGTCGCGGATCGACTTAGAAATTGGCTATAGTTCTTGTCGAAGGAGAGGGAACTGCATGACTATAGAAATTGGCTATAGAAATTGGGTGTTTTGAGAAGCTAATGTGACCGAGAATTTTGTTACGAGTATGCGAGTCGTGTGGTGCGTCATGGGAATGAATCTTGGGCTGTGGTTATGGCTTGATGCAGCTTTTTCTACTCACACAGTATGTATCTTGCGAGGTTCGGGTCTCGTAGAAAATTTCGGACGTTGGAAATTGGATTATGGGGTTTACAGGCTAAAGTTCAAGTAATTATTTTCAGTTATGTGGTGTCGTAAGTTTATATGGATTAGGGTGACATAGGATAATCCCCGGGTATGTGCATGGTAAGGCTACACAGTGGTTTGATGGTTTTGGAACGACTCCTGGCACATTCGAGGAAGAACGTATGTTTAAGTGGGGGAGGATGTAGCGACCCCACCGGTCGTTTAGAATATTTGCACTTCGCTCGATAGTTTACGGGCATGAGTGGATCCATATGATATATTATGACTTATGTGAATCGTCGGTTTTGGTTTTCAAGTTATTCGGAATCGACTTTGAAGAATGAATTTCATTATTGAAGCTTTAAGGTGGAAGAGTTGGCCAAGTTTGACTTTTTGTTAATTTGACCCCGGAATGGAGTTTTGATGGTTCCGATAGGTCTGGATGGTGATATCGGACTCGGGCGTATGCCCGCATTTGCAATTGGATGTTTCTAGAAGGTTTCGGCACAAATTTTCGAAAATTGAAAATTTGAAGGTTTGGAAAGTTTACAAGTTTGACCGAGAGTTGACTTTGTTGATATTGAATTCGGATTGTGGTTTCCGGAATTGTATTAGCTTCGGTATGTCATTGGGACTTGTGTGCAAAATTTGGGTTCATTCCGGGTTGATTTGCTATGTTTTGGCACCATTATAGAAGTTGAAAAGTTCACAATTCATTAAGTTCGATTTGAGGTGTGATTCATCCTTTCGATTTTGTTATTCATGATTTGAGGCCTCGATTAGGTCCGATTATGTTATAGGACTTATTAGTATGCTCGGGTGAGTTACGGACATGGTTCGAATCATTTTTAAATCTTGTTGTATTCCTGAAGATTTCTGGTGCTGATGTAGCCGCAACTGCGGAGTCGTGATTGCAGAAATGACTTCACAGATGCAGGCTATATATCATAGAAGCGGAAGAAGATGGGTGCGGAGTCTTCGCATATGCAGAAGATTTGGGCACCTCTGCGGCTTTGTAGAAGCGATGGACTTAGACGCTGAAGAAAGATGGAGCGTAGAAGCACGTTTAGCTTTGCACCTGCGATTTGCGCAGAAGCGGAATAGCGTCTGTAGGTGAGAGTGGTAGACTAATTGTAGAAGCGAGGCTTTTGGTGGCAAAAGCGACACCGCAGAAGCGGCTATTGTTTCACAATGCGAAAATGCATGGACAGACTATTTAATTTGAGGTTTTGGTTATTTTATCATATTTTGAGATGTGAGACTCGATTTGAGGCGACTTTTGAAGCATTATTGATCACAAGGATTGGGGTAAGTGTTCTAAACTTGGTTTTGGTTTTATTTCATGAATCTATCTTCATTTTTGGTAATTGGTTGATGAATTTTAAAGAAAAATTGGGGGTTTTAGCCTAAAGTTCAATAGAGTGAGTTTTGAGTTTTGAACATTGATTTGTAAAACTAGAATGGTTGGACTCATAATTGAATGGGTTGTCGGATTTTATAAGTTTTTTCGGTTTTCGAGGCACGGGCCCGGGTTTTGTCTTTCTGGCCGATTTTGGGATTTTGATTAAGGATTTGACCTTTATCATTTAGAATAGTTCCTTGGGCTTTATTTGATGTATTTCAGTGTCTTTTTGCCAGTTTCGAGTCGTTCGGAGGTCGGTATGTGCGGGATGGCATTTCGGAGCATCGTTTGGCTTGCCCGGTATTGGATTTGGCCTGTTCTAGGTAAGTAACACTTCTAAGCTTGGTGCTGAGGATATGAAACCCCGAATTACGTGTTATGTGATTGGTATGAAGGTGTCGCCCATGCTAGGTGACAGACGTATGGGTGTGCACCGTGTGAATTGTGACTCGTTATTCCTGTGGTACTGTGTAATTACCTGATCTTATTCGTAACCATGAAATCTCTACATACTAGAGCTATTGAGCTGTGTTCCAACTTTTAGAAACCATGTCTAGGCTACATGCTTATTCTTTTGGGATCCATTGAGGTCATATTTTTGTGGAATTGTTTGTTTAAATTGCAATTTCATACTCAGTCATATTTATTTATTCCATATCATAGCTCAGTCTGTGTTATTGTTTATTTTCACATCACATATCATTGACTTGGGCTGATAAGTGTGAGCGTTGTCAGCCCCTGAGACTGAGAGAAATTGGTGACTTAGTTGGGGCTTGAGTGCCGAGTTGTGAGTAATATATGTATATATGTGGATTGGGTTGCACGCCGCAACGAGTCTTATGGCTGTATATAAATGTGAATTTGGTTGCATGCCGCAATGATCCGTATGGTTATATATATATATATATATATATATATATATGTATATATATATATATATATATATATATATATGAGATCGAAATCTAACACTTGGCATACTATGCCCCATCACACTTCATGGTCATGTTGACAACTCACTTGCTCACTAGAGCCACTCTCACATATATAACAAGTAAATGAGGGTGTGCATCTATACTCAGCAAAATCAGGAGGACTTCACACCCAGTAGGAGTGTTCAACTACGTGTATGCTTGTGCAACTGATTTAACATAGTTCCTACCAGCTAATAAACATAAGGAAAAGAACGGACAACACGTAAGATATTTCCTCACAACTTCCATGAGAAAAAGCTCATACAGGTAAGCGTATCACAACATAATATCAAACAACAAGAATGCCCCCAGGCTATCACAAAGTATCACAATCAATCCCTGACATAGCCCATCTTGTCTAGCCACGTGTGCAAATAATAACATAATAAGTGCCCGTCTTGTATAATAAAACTGCTCTCTCGGCGCACTTTAAAGTGCATGTGCTAAGGTACGCCGGCAGCCATGGGGAGGGGACGACCAAAGAAAAACGCGACTGTAATTCTGATGAGTGATAGCGCAGGGATGAGCAACACACAAACAGTGAAAGTTCTGAATAGAGATCTAGGAAAAAGTTTAATGGAGCAATGGCCACCATTGTCAACTGTGATGGAAGCTGTCAAAACTCCATCAGAGAAACTTGAAAATGGTAGGAAGGTAACAAGTAACAGTCCGATGATACATGTAGGTGCTAATACTAACAAATCGGCTACTAATGGGCAAAATTGTGAGGTTGAATTGGGGGAAGCAGGGGATGATGGGAAGGTAACTCATGCTACGAAGAGGTTACCTGAAGCTGAGGCTGAGCAATATCAGAAACATGGGCGAATCTATTTGCGGGATTAAATTATGCGGGTAAAGGTATGGATCTGACCTTTATTGCACCTACTATTAAAAATGGCGAAATAACTGTTGAACTATGTAAGGATGAGATAGAAGAGGAAACTCAGAAGTGGAGACTAGCTCTAATATTGTATGTGGTTGGAGGTAGCCCAACAATAGGAGCCATGGAGAGGTACATTGCTTCAGTGTGGAATTATGTTGCTAAACCTAGGGTGTATTTCCATAACAATGGCTATTTTGTGGTGAGATTTAATTCAATTGAAGATAGGGATGTAGTCTTGTACTCAGGGCCACACATGTTGAATAACAAGCCTATAATTGTCAAAGTATGGTCGGCTGAATTTGAATTCACAAAAGAGGTACTCCAAATAATTCCAATGTGGGTGAAATATCCTAACCCGCCTTTGAATTGTTGGGGGTAAAAAGGCATTAAGTAGAATCAGTAGTGGATTGGAAGTGCCCATTTATGCAGATGCTTGCACTACTCAATTAGACAGGATCTTTTATGCAAGGGTTCTAATTGAAATGGATGTGACAAAGGAGCTTCCTAAAGCTATTAGAGTGACTGACCCTAATGGTAGAGAGTTTATGCATGAAGTTGTTTATGATTGGATACCATAGTTTTGCATTACATGCATGTAGGCTGGTCACCAATGCAGAGGAGTTGAGCCTAATGTACCAAAAGGGAAGAATAAGTATGGAAGCAGAAGCAGGTATGGCAACCCAAAATGATAGCAAAAGCTCAAGAATCAGCAAAGGAAATAGTGCAGACTGAGGAAAGCATAACTGAAAAGAACATCAGTACTAGTACAACAATTGCAAGTACTAGTACAGGTAGTATAGGAAGTGGAAAAGGGAATGAGGAGCAGTGGCAGACTGTTATAGGGAGATCAGCAACAAGAAGTAGGGAAAGACAACCAAATGATGGAGTTAATGTCCTCAATGGATTTAACATACTTGCAGAGTCCAACCTACAGCTAGCCATCCCAAATCTGACAGAAAGAGGAACAAGAAGACAAAAGGGTGACACAGGGAAAGAAGCCTTACAACCTCTCTTCATACCAGTATGAGATTAGTAACTTGGAATATAAGGGGTCTAAAAAAAACCCCTAGACAAAAAGAGGTTAAGAGGTTCATTTGTAGTAGGAAAATAAGCATGGTAGCATTATAGAGCATAAAATAAAAAAATAGAAGGCTGATCAGATCATAAAGAAGATTACTCTTGGATGGGAATATCTTGACAATTATGTACATAGTAATAAAGGAAGAATATGGTTGATATGGGACACAACTGAGATAGACTGCAAGGAGGTGAGTAGTACTGCTCAGACTATTCACACAGAGGTATATATCAGAAGGTTGGATATGAGGTTTACATTCACAGCTGTGTATGGGCTGCATAATATTGAGGATAGAAGAAGCATGTGGAGGGAATTGACTAGATTACACACAATACAACAAGGACCATGGTTGATCATGGGGGACTTCAATACTATCAGATCAATGGAAGACAGGCCTATTGGGAGTGAGGTGCAGGAACAGGAAGTGAGAGACTTCAATGACTTTATAGAAAACACTGGAATCACAGATCTAAAGACTACTGGAAGGACATTTACATGGACAAACGGCCATACTTATAGCAGAATTGGCAGAGCCCTGATTAATACTGATTGGATGATGGTTATGCCACAGATGGAGGTAGTGGTTATGGACCCCCACTGTTCTGATCACTCACCATTGAGCATCACATTGGAGGAGGAAGAAGAATTCAGTCCCAAACCCTTTAAATTTCTCAATCACCTAGCTGATCATCAAGATTTCTTACAAATAGTAAAGGATGCATGGAAAAGGCCACATGAGCAACATAATCTGAAAAATGTATGGCAGAAACTAAAGAGGGTAAAGCAGGCTATGAAGGAGCTAAATAAAAAAGAGTACAATGCTGTAGGGGATAGGATCAAGGAATGCAGGCAACAACTACAAGATATGCAGGAACAAATGAGAGATCCTGGACAGAATGCAACTTCATTAGTAGCTAAAAAGGTAATGAATGAGCAATTGGAGAAATGGCTTAAAGTGGAGGAGAGCATTATGAAACAGAAATCTAGAGTTAACTGGCTACAGCTAGGAGATGGCAATACATCATATTTCTTTGCATCTATGAAAAACAGGTGCAGTCAAAACAAGATAAATAGGCTAACGAGAGGAAATGGAAGCACAGTACAAACAAAGAAGGATATTGAAGAAGAGGTGACAGGGTTCTATCAGCATCTATTGGGCTCCTCAGCAAGTGAATTGCCAGCTATTAAGCCTGCTATTATGAGAGATGGTCCCTTGCTCAATAGACACCAACAATTGCTTCTTAATACAGAGATTACTAAGGAAGAGATAGTACAGGCACTGCAAGGTATCAATGATAGCAAAGCTCCAGGATATGATGGATTCAATGCTTTATTCTATAAAAAGCATGGCCAGCAGTGAGTGATACAATTACAGATGCAGTCATGGAGTTCTTTGGCAGTTCCTATATGTATAAGCCTATTAATTGCACAACAGTGACCCTCATTCCTAAGGTGAAAAACCCTTCTAAGATAACTGAATACATGCCAATTTCATGTTGCACTGTGGTGTACAATATTATATCAAAGATACTGATCAATAGACTTCAAGGTGTGATGGATGGATTGGTGGATAAGAGTCAGTCTGCATTTGTACCAGGCAGGCTCATAAGTGACAACATTATAACGAGCCAACTAGTTAAAGGCTATGGCAGAAGAGGTATTTTCCCCAGGTGTATGTTGAAGATAGATATGAAGAAGGCTTATGATTCAGTTGAGTGGGGCTATTTAGAGCAAGTGCTGACACACTTACAGTTACCAGGAAGATTTGTACAGTGGATAATGATATGTGTTACAACAGTATCATATGCTATTATGATAAATGGGCAGCCTACAAAACCATTTCAGGCCAGGAAAGGGTTGAGACAAGGAGACCCCATATCTCCTTACCTATTTGTGCTAGTTATGGAATACCTAACAAGGCTGTTGAAAACTCTTAAAAGGGATCCTAATTTCAATTATCACCCTAAGTGTGGCAAGCTGAACATTCTGCAGTTAAGTTTTGCTGATGACCTGATCTTGTTCTGTAGAGGAGATGTTATGTCAGTGCAACTTCTCTTCAAGTGCTTTCAACAATTGTCAAAGGCATCATGTCTAGAGGCAAATATTGATAAAATCTCTATTTTCTTTGGAGGAGTACAAGATGAGGTGCAAAAGATGATCCTACAGAACTTAGGATTTGTCAAGGGGACTTTGCCTGTTAGGTACCCGGGAGTACCTCTAAGTTCTAAGAGACTATCCTTGATCCAGTGTCAGCCATTATTGGAGAAAATGTTAGGAAGAATTCAAGTATGGACAACAAGGTTTTTGTCCTATGTAGGAAGAATCCAGTTGATAAAGAGTGTGCTGTTTTCCATCCAAGTATATTGTTCCCAGGTGTTTGTATTACCAAAGAAAGTCATTCAGCATATTGAGAAAGTATGCAGAACCTTTCTTTGGACAGGGGGAGAAGAAGCATCAAGGAAAGCACTTGTATCATGGGATTGTTTGTGTAAACCAAAGGCAGGAGGGGGACTCAATTTGCTTGCTATTGAGTAATGGAACAAAGCTGCCATATGTAAGCTCTTCTGGAACCTATGTAAAAAGGACAGTCTTTGGGTAAAGTGGATGCATACATACTATAAAACACAGGATGCAGTTTGGAGCAATATACCAAAACAAGCTTCCTGGGTAGTACAGAAGATATTGAAGGCAAGGAAATACTTTGAAGAAGCTGGATACCAAGCGGGGGATATAGATGATATAAACAAGTTTTCTATTAAAGTCATATATGGAAAACTGAGGGGGGACTTTGAAAAAGTGTCATGGAGGAAATTGGTTCATAGTAGTATTGGAGTGCCAAAATGGAACTTCATAGCTTATCTAGCTACACAGAGGAGACTAATGACTAAAGATATGCTAAGGGGTATAGGATATGTGGAGGATATAACTTGCTCGTTATGCAATGATGAGGATGAGGCTGTGGATCACCTGTTCTTCAAGTGCAGATTTGCAGCAAAAGTATGGATAGAAATGCTCCAATGGCAAGGAATCCATAGGCAACCAATGGAATGGACATCTGAACTTGACTGGGCAGAGAAGCATTACAAAGGGAGGAGTACAAAGACTGAATTATACAAACTTGTATTAGCAAGAACAATATATTACATATGGCAAGAAAGGAACAACAGAATTTTTAAGGGAATACAAAGAGCAGAAAACAACATATGCAGAACCATAGCACAGGATGTACATGGAAGAGGAGTAAACAAAAGGAGGATACAACAGAGACTGCAGGAACTTAACTACTATCGTAGCGTGTAGATTCTATGTCATAGGTAGTAGTTAAACTAGTTGTGAATGATTGTAGTTGAAGGCAGGAAGTGGAGCAAATCTGGGATGTATGTCCAGAGTTTGCTCAATGACAGTTTGTAAATATTTGTTTTGTGAAATGAAAGTTAATTACCAAAAGAAAGTGCCCGTCTTGTTTCGCCACACGTCCATCACAATGTTCCCACTTTGTTTCGCCACATGCGTAACCCACATATAAGTATGTGTGTGTGTGTGTGTGTATATATATACATACATACATACCCCGCCTTGTCACGACGCATGTGCAATATATCAATAGTAGCAATAGCATGGCAGAAACCTCGTACAACCCCATAACAAAAACCATACGGCAGAAACCTCGTACATCACAATATCAACAACCGCATGACAAAAACCTCGTGCACCACCACAACAAGTACAATAGAAACAATGGCAATATATACAAGAACGCGAGTAAATCAACTCAAGTACTTTCGATCACAAGGAGATGGTAAAACTAACTCAGAAGGAATAACCACAATAGAGAATACTAAGAGTAATAAGAACAACTCAACAAGGGAGAAAATAATATGAGCAACGATCCCAAAATATGTAATTCAACAACAAGGAAGCTAGCACGAATCAAATAATTCTAAATAAGGAGATGTCAACTAAATAAAGAATATCTAAACTTGTTGGGCATTTTGGTGAAGAATATACAATAACTTCAATTAAGGACGAGCAATTACAAGAGAGATAATAATGATTTTCAATAAAGACGCAGAGTTATGAAAGATAGCATGACAATAGAAGAGGTAAAAATCTTCACTTAAGCAAAATAAGAGTCAAATAGGCAATAAGAATGAATCATAAGCAAATAGTTCTTATTAGAGCATGTAGAAGTGAAACTAGTAAGTGGAAAACTCAAGCATATCAAGTACACATTCATACACAGTGAATATAAGGACCTAAGAGTCGTAAAAGGCCAATTGTTCCACAAATAAGTTTGAGAACGCACTAATCACCTCGCGTACACAAATTACAATCAATATAGCAGACTCAAATCCTAATAGGAAGTCACCCACACAAGGTTAGGCAAGATACTTACCTTAAAGACGACAAATCAATATTCTAAAATGCACTTCTTGGGTAAAAAGACCCCGGGACGCTCGAATCTAATCAAATTAACTTCAAAGCACAAATAAAACACATAAGAAATTATTTTGGATCATAAAGTCTCAATCTTTAACAAAATCAAAAAATCGGTCCAAAAATCGACCTCCCAGGACCGCACCTCGAAACCCAACAAGTTTTTACATAAACCGAATACACATTCTGATACGAGTTCAACCATACAAAATTTATCAAATTCCGATATCATTTGGTCCCTCAAATCATAATTTTTTATTTTAGGAATTTTCTTCAAAAATCAATATTTTTTCCAACCCAAAACACAAATTAAATGATGCAAAAAAAGATAAAATCATGGAATATGTTATATTTTAGGTGAAGAACACTTACCTGGTCGATTTGTGAGAAAACCCCTCAAAGAATCGCTCAAAACCGAGCTCCACAAGTCAAGATATAAATAAAATGTTCTAAGCCTCGATTTCAGAATATATTCTGCCTGCCCAGGGGTTTGTTCTTCGCGTTCGTGACCTTCTCTCGCGTTCGCGATGACTAAATTTCTCATCAGCGATTTCCAAACTCATTCCAGACAGCCTTTAGTATAATAGCCATATCTTTTTGCACACAACTCCAAATGATAAATGGTTTGATGATATAAAAACTATACACCAAGAGCTATAGTTTCATATTTTTCTCATTTCCTGAGACATTATATATTGAAAGATATAAGCTTCTTAAGTCAACCCCGTGAAGTAGAGATTTTCAAACTCTTCCCGGATGGCCTGTAGTCTAACTGGCATTACTTTTTTTAAGCATATAAAAATACCAATTAATTAATCTTTCTGAAAACTAGACACAATGTTCTACAACTTTTATTTTTGGATCATCTCCAAATTCCTTATATATTGTGAGATATGAGCATCCGAAGTCAGACCTGTGCAATCGAGATTTCCTTCTTCGCGAACGAGTGTGTCCCTTCGCGAACGCGGAGAAGAAACTTCCAGAAGCCAAATTCTTCTTCACGAACGTTGTAAGCTCCTCGCGAATGCAAATAAAAACACCAGATATCTGATAATCAACATCTAAAGTAGTCCAAAATAATCTGAAACACACCTAATACATAATCGAGTCCCCCGGGACCCCGTTTAACCACACAAACAAGTCATATAACCTAACACGGACTCGCTCGAGGTCTTATGTCACGACCCAGATTTCTCCACCATCGGGATCGTGATGGCGCCTACTCGTGGTAGCTAGACAAGCCAACTTAATTACCGTTTCCATTACTAAATAATTATTTTAACAGTTCATAGCATCAATATAGAACATGAATTGTAATAAGGACAATAGCGGAGGTCTGATTTATAAATACGAATCAAAATGCGGAACAATCATTAAAACCTCTACCCAAGATTTGGTGTCACATTACTCACGAACTACTAAAGATGTACTAAAAACAATGGTCTGAAAGAAATATATAAGTTGTTTATCTCGAAAACAATGAGGTAACAGTCTAAAAGAGAACATAAAGAAGAGATGTCGGGCCTGCTGACACCTGCAAGGCTACCTCAGTCTCGTGATAATGAAATCCTGCTTCCGTACTACTACTGTTGCTGCTCCTCAAAACCTGGACCTGTGCAAAAATGCACAAAAATGTAGCATCAGCACAACCGACCCCATGTGTTGGTAAGTGTCTAGCCTAACCCCGGTGAAGTAGTGACGAGGCTAGACTGGACACCACATAAACCTGTGCAGTTATAAATATACAACTGAACATCGAATACAAGGCAATTATCAACATGGGAGGGGGAGACATTCTATGGGGAGATACAATCTCAACAGTAATCCCAAATAACAAACTAGAACAACTTAGATTCACAACTAACAAGGAAACAATTCTCAATACAAACACATGGTATCAATAACTGTTGCGGCGTGCAATCCGCTCCACAAATATCACTGTTGCGGCGTGCAACCCGCTCCACAAATATGACTGTTGCGGTGTGCAATCCGCTCCACAAATATTACTGTTGCGGCGTGCAACCCGCTCCACAAATATCAATGTTGCGGCGCTCAACGCGGCCCTCATATATCATTGTTGCGGCGTGCAACCTGCTCCTCAATGTCATTGTTGCAGCGCGCAACCCGCTCCTCGATATCATTTAACAGTCAAGTTCCCCAAATAACAGTCACAATTAAGGGACATAAAAATAAGCAAGTATTTGACAAAAATCCCAGCAAGAGAAAGAATCCAACAAGTTCAACCAAACGTCCCGGCAAGGGAATAATCAACAACGCTTTCGTTTTCTTACTTTTTTTATCTTATAATTCACTCTACTCTTTTTGAGCCAACGCTCCAAAGAATCCGATAATTTCATATACTTTCAATATTCGTTTCATAATTCGGGCCAATGCTCCCAGGAATCAAATAATTATTTTACCGTTCACATGTTATTCACAACTTATAGAATTATTCCAATAAACACGGAGTTCATTACCAAGTCATGGTAAATCACATTATAAGGACTCACGGTCATGCTAGACACCGACGTATAGATATTCGTCACCATTCCTATGCATCGTACTCGATCACATAGCAATTAGCAACAAGACTCAGCTCTTATTCCCTCAAGCTAGGGTTAAACCAAACACTTACCTCAAAGTCTTGAAATCCACTTAATCCTCAACTATCGCTTTACCACACGGTTCCATCTCCAATTCGCTCGAATCTAATCACAAATTGTTCGATTACTTTAATAAACACTATATAAATCAATTTGAATGCATAAAAATGATTTTCTCAAGTTTTTTCCAAAAATGCCTCCGGGCCCACATGGTCAAAAACCGAGGTTCGGACCAAAATCCGGTTACTCATTCCCCCAAGAACTCAAATATGTAATTTATTTTTAAATCGGACCTCAAATCGAGGTCCAACTCCCCAATTTATAGAAAACCTAGATTCTGCCCAAAAATCCCAATTTCACCCATAAAAATCCTTGATTTCAAGTGAAAAACATGTTTAATGATGTTAAAGATTGAAAGAATTGAGTAAAAATCAACTTACAAGTATTTTGGGATGAAGTTTGTTCTTGAAAAATCGCATATGGTGTTTGGGTTTTGAAAGAATGGTGAAAAGTGATGAAATTTCGACTAAGTATAAAAATTGCTGGGTTGCGGATATGGCAATTGGAAACCTAGGTTCGCAATTGCGAACAAAACAGGCTTGGGATTTGCGACATCTGGGATCGCATTGCGAACTCAGGCTGCCAGGGGACCCTTCGCATTTGCGAACTGGGTCTCATATTTGCGAACGTGTACATCTCATTTGCGATGCCTGGTTTCGCATTTGCGAAACTTGGCCTACCTGGGCTGGTTTCGCATTTGCGAACTAACCTTCGCATTTGCGATAGCTGGCCTTCGCATTTGCGAACCTTGGCTTCGCATTTGCGAAAATTGCAGAAGCCAAAATGCCAGATTTTTACAAATGAGAAAATGCGATCCGATGCCTATCCAAAACTCACCCGAGCCCTTGGGGCTCCAAACCAAATATGTATACAACCTCAAAAACATCCTATGGACTTACTCGTGCGATCAAATCGCAAAAATAACATCATTTACATAGAATCAAGCCTCAAAACACATGATTTTTCTTCTAAACTTCATGAACTTTCAAACTTGGAACTTATAGTCCGAAACACGTCAAACGACGTCCGATTTCGACCAAACTTCACAGAAAGCGCTTAAATAATATATAAGACTTGTACCGGGCATCGGAACCAAAATACGAGCCCGATACCATAGTCTTTTAATCAATCTTTATTTCTATTTTCCTTAACAATTTCAGAAAATAATTTAATAGAAAAATTCTTTTACTCAAGTTCTAGACCTCGGATTTCGACTCCGTGCACATACCCGAGTCCTATATTTTTCTACGAACCCTCCGGGACCGTCAAATCTCGGGTCCGGGTCCGTTTACCAAAAATATTGACCAAAGTCAACTGTAATTATATTAATATCAAAATTCTTTAAATTTTTCATAGAATTCACATATTTCAACATAAAAGTTTTTCGGCTATGCTCCCGGACTGCGCACGCAAATCGAGACAAGTTAAAATAAGGTTTTCAAGGCCTCGAAAGTACGGAACGAGTGGAAAACAGGTGATGACCCTTTGGGTCGTCACATCTTAAATCATATCAAACAGCGCCGAGATGACGAATCACACCATGAATCGAACTATGTACTTCCAAATCTTCCAACTTCGAAAACTTGGACCGAAACCTATCAAATCAACCTAGAATAACGCCAAATTTTGCAAACAAGTCCAAAATAATAAAAAGAAGCTGCTTCAACTCTCGGAATCGTATTCCGACCCCGATATCACAAAATTCAACTATGGGTCAAACTTCTCTATTTTCCAAACTTCAACTTTTGCAACTTTCGCCGAAACGCCTCATATTATCCTACAGACCTCCAAATCCGAATCCGGACGCATGCCTTAGTCCAAAATTACCATACGAAGCTATTGAGATCACTCAAAATCCATTCCGGGGCCATTTATTCAAAAGTCCAATTCCGATCAAATTCACACACACACACACATATATATTGATCCAAAGCTCGAGTACAGTCAATCTACCTTTTTTTATATACCGTGATGAATCAATTGGTTTAATATAGGAATCGCTTTTTCCTTTGTTCCCGCCCCCATTTTTTCCCAATCACTAGTGGTTACTCTGATTCCGAAGCACCCTTTTACCATTCCATGCCAGTTTTATACGACCGGGTGGAGTGGCATAAGATTTAATTCTTAGCTTATGTATAGATATTGATTTATTCACGTAACAATTTGCTCCTTGAATAGGAGAATAAATTAAAAGAGAGAGAGACTAAATCTATACAAATAGTAGCTTGTAACATCTAATTATTCTTTCACTCTTGTTATTGCAGTAGTGAAGGCTACAACACCATACATCTAGGAGAAAGAAGGCAACTCAGTACTTGTTCCACCAAAAATTATAAAAAAAAAAAAAAAAAAAGAATAGCTACTCTTTCAACTTCTGTTCCCACCCCTGGAATGACAAGAAGTAAAGGAATTGTGCTTAGCTCACCTGAATATGTGATTCCAGAACGTAATTATGGACAAAAGCAATTGAAGAAAGCTAAGTACTGTGATAATAGTGGTGTCATTTTAATGGATGCTAATTATCTCTCAAAGACTATGCCTCGTGTGACAACTTCAATAAATGGAAAGCAAACAGAAGGAATCCTTTATAGTTTGGGAAAAGACAAGCAAGTTTCAATAATCTGTCTTTGCCATGGAATGTTCCTCACCCCAGCTGAGTTTGTGAAGCATAATGGTGGGGAAGAGGCTGATAATCCCATGGAATATATTAAAGTAATTACATAAGAAAAGGTTAATGTAGTTGCTGAGGCACTTGTGGGCCTTTTTTTAAGGGAAAAGGTCCGGATTTAGCCTTCTACTATAGTATATTGTTTACTATGTCCCCGTTATACTTTTCGTCCATTTTCGCTCCTGCCGTTAACAAACTTTTCAGATTTGCCCCTAACCCTAACGGCCCTACATTGTAGCAGCTGATGCATCCAATTTTTTTCCACGCCTGCTTCTATGTCATATTAAAAAAATAAAAAGCAGCATGTACAAACAAACAAGTGAAAAAGAAGGGACTTTAATGTGCCTTAGACTCCTCCCCCACACCACCACATGCATAGTCCTCATCACCCAGCACCCTTCATTCCCCCTAGAATCTTTCATTTATTTTTCTAACCATTTTTTTTCTTTTTTATTCCTTTTTTAATTTTACTTTTTTTCCTTTATTCAAGAAATGATTCTCACAAGATTGATACAAAATTTTCAAACTGCTACCCGTTTCAAAAGAAATATTTAAATCTGGAACTTTTAAAGTTCAACAATGGTGAAGCCAATGAATCACATTTAATGCTAATTTTCAACTTGGTTTTAAAAAATTTCAATCCTACTACAGTTACCAAATCAATCCTTAAAGTTTAATTCAACCTCATATACAGAATATCTCAATCCAGGATGAGGCTTTAAATTTTCGATAATGGACTTCCAAGTCTATTACTTGAATCTGACCCAGCAACGAACGCATCAATTTAATAAAAATTTAATTTACTATCATGTTATTTCATTTTGGTTTAGATTGTTAGTTTAATTTTCTTGTTCCGGTGAAAATGGTGTGAAGGAGATGACATGGTGTTTTGATGAGGAAGAAAGAGATGTAAAGAAAAAGAGGAAGAAAATAAAATAAAAATATAAGTAATAATGGGAAATGAACAGATTTGGAGGGGAATAGGTGGGTATAGATTGAAAAATAGTGGATTTTAAATAGGAATCAAGTATTAAAATTAGGGGTGGGGGGAATGGCCCCATTTCTTGACTCATTATGCGGTAAATGACACAGTGTCATCTGACTTGTAGCTGACGTGGGAAAAATATTTTAGGGGTTAGCTGTCACAGTGTAGGTCTATTAGGGTTAGGGGTAAATCTGAAAAGTTTGTTAACGGTAGGGGTGAAAATGGACGAAATGTATAACGGGGGACATATGTAAATAATATATAATAATAGAGGGACAAATTTGGACATTTTCCCTTTTTTTAATCATCACATTTAGAGGTGGAACTAGGGTTTTGAATCTGGATAAAATATTTGTACTATTAAGTGGACTTTTTGGACATAGTTACAAGGTCTGATTGATCCAAAGTTACTGGATTTTGTCGAACATGTGTTCAGATCTATGCTAGTTTTTGAATTTTGAATATCACATATATCAAGATTTAATTAAAATGATGTTCATTAACTTTCTGAATTGTAAAATATTCAACTTTACATGGAAGAAGAACAGCAAATCAATGTTATTGGATTTACTTTTAGCACTTCCTTACTGTAGAGTAATTATGCTTAAATGCATCTTTAATGTATCAAGTGTTTGGCGTGAAATATCACGTTCATCTTCAAAAGTACAAGTGTTAGAGAAACTACATTAGATGGAAAAACATCATGTACATATATAACAAATTAGCAATATTTTGAATATAGACAAAAAATGAAGAAATTTTTGTGAGCGATGACAAAAACTTTCACGTACAGGTACAAATATGACTCAACTTTGGAAGAAACTTGAACATGAAGTAGATTGTTACTGAAGATGGAAATCAGTGATGTTATTGCCAAAATTACAAGCAAGATTGCCCATATATTTTGATCAATTAGTTCCTCGATCCGTAAGTTATACGTGTATGTGTGATTCTGTAAAATAATGTCAATAGTGTTAATATAAAGCTTTGAGTAAATAATTATATATAAAAGAATAAGGTGCAAACTTTTACAAATAGATAAATATGTTTCATGTCAAATTTGTTATGTGATAGTATTAGTACTTGTTTCAAAAGTATAATATTGTCCATAAAAAATTAACTTTATATGTCATCTATTCAATATTCAGTTTGTAGATGAAGAGCAGCTTCATGTGTTGCTATTTAGGCCATATCTATTGTTGGCTATGGGTATTTTAAAGGCGTAATACATACGGAATATCTAAAGTTGGCACGATCTTTCACTTAGACACTTAAACTAAGCCTCTTTCCAATTAGACACGTTTCTTAGGCAATTCTCCTACCAATTAGACACTTAAACTAGGCTCTAACCCATGACTTTTTTGTATAATATAAAAAATCCCTACAAATATCCTTACATAATAAACTTAACTTTATAACTAGATTTAAAGCACCTCCAAAACTGTTTTCTCATTTCCTCTCCTTTCCATTTCTTATGCCAATTAGACCAGATATGACTGGCACACATTCTAAATTCAGCAGGTAAAAATTCATTCAAAGCTGCAGCAAATTCCTCCACAATAATAAATAAGCCAACAAAAAACGTGTCTAATTGGTATGACAATTGCCTAAGAAACGTGTCTAATTGGAAAGATACCTAGTTTAAGTGTCTAAGTGAAAGATCGTGCCAACTTTAGATGTCTCCGTATTACATCTATTTTAAATGATTACTCAAAACCTTCTGCCATAGTAATTCTTTACTATTTACCTTTGTTATTTCATTTTGTCTTTTACGAAAGTATACCTGGAGAACATATTGTTGCCTTTTTGCACGTGTTAGCCACTTTTTATCGAAGCCACTTTTACTCATGAGCCCTTGGGAGCTTTTTCCTTGATCATTCCTTCGATCATTTCAAACGGCATTACGTCTTGGGCAGCTGTTTTTACGATCTGTGTTGTATGATTGATACCGATCTCTGTTTGCTCAAGGTTCTCTGTCAATGCCCCTTTGAATTCTATCGACGGGCCTATTTAGGTAAACAGAGCCGGAGGGAGTTCTCAATTGATCATCCTCGATCCTGATCTTCGACTAGTATCGATTATGTACATCGCCCCGGTTACAGTTGAATATTCAATTAAATTCTACTTTAATTATCGTGATGCTATAACTTCGTTCGTTCAAACCTTGAGTAAAAGCTTGAACAACCCAGTCATGTGTGACCAGGGGTATTTCCATGCGTTCCATCTAGAATCGAGAACGAATTCTCTTAACATTTCGTTGTCCTTTTGTCTTACTTTGAAGAGGTCCGACTTCCTAGTCGCAACCTTTATTTCTCCAGCGTGTGCCTTTACGAACGAATCTACAAGCATGTTGAAGGAATCGATGGAATTGGGCGACAAATTGTGGTACCATATTATCACCCCCTTTGATAAAGTCTCTCCAAATTTTTTCAATAGAACAAATTCAATCTCATCGTGTTCTAAGCCATTTACCTTTATTGCGCATGTATAAGACATGCTCATTAGAGTCGATGGTCCCATTGTATTTTAGAATTTTTGGCATACGGAATTTCTTCGGGATGGGCTTCGGAGCCGCACTTGGAGGGAAACACTTCTGCATGAACTTCTTCGAATCCAAACCCTTTAGGATCGGGTTGGCCCCCGGTATTTGGTCAACCCGTGAGTTCGATGTTTCTACCTTTTTGTCATCATCCTCAATTTTCGTTTCACCTAATTCGATCCGTTTAGTGAGCTCCTTAAACATCTTCATAATGGCGGGGTCAGTCCCTGATTTATTGGCGTTCGATTTCACCGGCACAGGCTCGTCTCTATGAACAACCTCTTGTGATGTTTCGAGCTCAATTCTGCTTGGTGATATATTCTGATTTTGGAGTTACGCTATCACAGCTTGTTATGTTTGCAACATTTCGAATATCATTCGAAGGCTAATTCTACCTTCTTCCCCGCTCTGTGCATTCTGATCGGCTACTCGGGCATCTCTACGGACACTATTTCCAGGGTCGATGCCATATTTGCATTTAGGGCGACATGTGAACTGGCATCGATGATATCTACGATAGGTACTCCATCGTGGCTAGCCTGAGGCGCTTCGATCCCTGGGGCGGCTACATTATCATTTTCTCCTTGGAAACCAACGTTATCAACGTGAGTGGGTACTGCTTGTGAGTTAGACATGTTGATCCTAAAATAAAAAAACACTCACAAGAACAAGCGTAAAGTAGTGTGTGTTATGAGAACTAATACCAGGCAATCACTATTATTCTTAGCCCAACGATGGGCGCCAAACTGTTTACCCTTAAAATGGATAACAAATAAACTTATAATGTGGTTTTAAGGACACCTGATTTCACCTAATACCAATTTATAAATGTAAAGATTAGTAATAGAAATTAACAATAGGATAAAACAAACCAATATTTGAACGAAATTCAGCCCTCAAGCTTGAATACTCTCAAATTGGTTTGTGCAAGAGCAGTTAAAATATAATAAGCTGGTGAACAAGAATATAACTAAAGAAAAGGCATTATATTTATTTGATATCTCAGAGTGTAAGATGGATACAAGATGATTAGAACCCCCTTTAGATAGTAGAAGAATCCTATATATGATTCTAATTACGGAAGTAAATCCCATGATTATCTAAACACTCGCCCTTGAATTGACTTTTTCTGAAATTTTCACCATGATCTTCGATCAGTCGCGGATATCTCGCCTTTCTATTATTGTACTTCGCTCGATGTCTGCCTCATTTGGTCTCGATCACTGGTGGCCTTGATCTCAACAAGTACCTCGATCCTCGAACTCCATACCCTATCCTCGTTCTTTGGTCTGACCCACTACGTGGCCGACCTTTGATGCAACTCCCTGCTCTCCATCAAATAGTAGAATCAGGTAGGCCCGTTTTTAACCGTACACAACTATGTTATTTGGGAACTTGATAAATTAAGTTGTAATATAAAATAGAAATATCTACATTAACTGAAATTGAAGAAAATTTTACCATATTCAATTATATAAATTGCTAAAATTTAAATTTCATGTTTATTAATGTAACAACCGAGCGGTCGTTTTGAGTTCTAGCACGTCGTTCGGTTGTTTGAGGGTACGGTCAGTTCACCGGGAGGATCTCCCTCCCAATTCAAAGTTTTTTCCTGGAAGAGCAACTTCACTTCAAGTATTATGGCTTGTACGCATGGTTGGAATTCATTTCCGGGAAGTTCAGAGTTGATTTGGAAAGAAATTTCTCATTTCAAAAGCTTTAAGTTGGAAGAAATGAATAAGATTGTGTTTTTGAGTAAACGACCTTGGTATCGAGATTTGAAGGTTCCACTAGGTTTGTAAGATGATTTTGGACTTAGGCATATGTCCGGATTGGGTTTTGGATGACCCGGGAACGTTTTGGCTCATATTGTGGAAGTTAGTATTTTGGAAGAATTCCATAAGTTTGGGTTGAAGTTCATTTCAGTGTTATCGATGTCCGTTTGAGATTTTGAGTCTGAGAGTATCTCCGTATGCTGATTCTAGTATTGGGAGTGCGACCGGAAGTGGATTTGGAGGTCCGCAGATCATTTTGGAGTCATTTGGATAAAGTTAGAAATTTGAAGGTTTTTGAGAAGTTTGACTGGAAATGGACTTTTTGATATCAGGGTCGGATTCCGATTTCAAAAGTTGGAGTAGATCCGCAATGTAAAATATGACTTGTGTGTAAAATTTGAGGTCAATCGGACGTGATTTGATAGGTTTCAGCATCGAGTGTTGAAGTTTTAAGTTCTAAAGTTCATAAAGTTTGAACTGGGGCGCAATTCATGGTTTTACCGTTGTTTGATGTAATTTGATGCCTCGAGCAGGTCCGTATTATATTTTCGAACTGGTTAGAGTGATTGGACAGGGTTCCGCGGGGACCTGAGCATCAATCAGATGAGGCTCGGACTAATGTTAAAAATTGGGAAAGAACTGAATGCCTAGCTTCTATCATAACCCCACCTGCGATTGGTCAGCCACAGATGCGAGCTCATAGGTGTGGGCCTTGACTCGTAGATACGGCCAAGGGTGGACAGCCTAGAATCGGATATGCGGCCCTTTCTCCGTAAAAGCGATAAGCCTTTTGCAGAAGTGACCCCAGCCACCCAGTGAAGTTCCGCAGAAGCGGACCATTGTCCGCAGATGCGGGGGGCGCAGGTGCGGCCCATGACCGCAGGTGCGGAAATCACTGAATGCAGTAGCCTTCATTTAATATGGGTCTTACACATTTTTGGCTCATTTTACTCCATAGTTGGGCGAATTTTGAGCTTCTTGAGAGGGTTTTTCACCAAGCTTTTGGAGGTAAGAAATCCCTACTATATGTGGGTTAAATACTTGGATTTTGGGTAGATTAACATGTAAAGAATGTGGAACTTCAGAGCAAGGTGAGTCTCCTTTCTAACCTAGTAAGAGAGAATTAACCCCATAGGTGAAATAATTAAATTTTTGCTCCTATTTGTGGGAGGGAGGGGGGGCTACGTACGCACGTGGTGACGAGAATCCATATGTAACTACTATTATGCCTATGTCCGGGTAGTTGTAGGCTGCATCATGCCTTGTTGATATTGTTGTTAATTTATGTTTATATTTAGCCTTGAGAAGAAATAAGATTGAGGTTGCGTAATAAATGTGCTTAAAGGAATTTAAATCGAGGAATCTTATAATAACTTAAGAAATCTATGTGTAACCGCGTCACATGTATGTTTCGCGAGCGGGGTAATTCCCTTAAAAGCTACAAGCTGAATTTCTCTTATTTTGAAAAGAATCAAGAAAGAGATATGATTTTAGTGATTAAATTTATATTTGACAGTGTCGCACGTATGATACGCGAGCAGTGTATTTTTCTTCTACCAATCTATGGGATGGGGCCGTTCGCTTAGGCAGGATTTATGTACCACACTCTCATGGGATCGGGCCGTTCGCTTTAGCAGGTTAATAGATGCATCTATGGTTCGCGCCATTCGATCCTCTGGCAGTGCTAGTTGAGAGCTTGAGTAAAATTATAAAGAGGGAAATTGTTTCACGTATTTTATTACTGATTATTTCATATATTTACTCTGTTTCATGTTTGTCACCCCCTCTACTGTACGTGATATTGTTGGACCATTAGTAAATGTCGGAGTCGACCCCTTGTCACTACTTCTTCGAGGTTATACTGGATACTTACTGGGTATGCATTGTTTTCGTACTTATAATACACTTGCTGTGCATTTTTGTTGCACATGCACATGTATCTCTAGTGGCATAGTGAGCGTAACAGCATGGCTGATACGAAGACTTAGGTGAGCTGCATCTCTCTAGACGACCCGCAGCTTGTAGAATCTCTTTCAGAGTATTTTATTTAGTTTCTGTCCAAATTTGTATTCCGGACAGTTATTTTACTTTATTTGATTTTCTAGTGATTGCTCATGCACTTGTAACACCGGGTTCTGGGGTGATTATGAGATATTCAATATTGAAAATTGTAAACACTTTTGTTTATTATGTGAAGATTTCTTTTTACTAGTTAAATTAATGGAAATTTATGGTTTCAAAAATATTAAAATGAAAGTTTAACTAACTATTTAGTGTTAGCTTGTCTGACTGAGGTGTCCGGCACCGTCACGGCCTTTAATGAATTTTGAGTCGTGCCAATTAAGAAATCGTAAACCTTTGAAACTTTTTTCCCATTTTATTATTTCTTTGTTTTTGACCAAAAAGTAGATAATATCACTGATTAAACAATTTATTTTATGCTTCTCAACTATATACAGTCAAACCTCTCTATAACAACATCCTTATATAATATCACTTATATAAAAAGCCAAGTTGTTTATGGAAATGATTGTTTATGTTATATTTTACCTCTCTATAATAGTGTTTATCTATAACAACAACATCCATTATTATAACAGCACACTCTTTATAATATTATCCTTCTATAATAGCAATGTAAAATCTCTAAGACTACGGATAATAAGTCTTAAAAGTTTGGCAAAATATTTTGAAAATGTAATGCACCACTTATGACAAAAATATTTTGCTAATAAAAACTTCCATAATTGAAGATTTTATTTCATCTTATTAAAATATGTGCAAGTATGCTTTCATTCCATTGCCCAAAAGTGTTCATAGTACATAATGCCTACTCCCTCCGGTCCACAATAAGTGATTAATTTACTTTTTTATTTTGGTCAAAATAAGTGTTCATTATTACAATCAAAAAAAAAATCGATTTGTTTTTACAAAACTACCCTTATGTACATATACCTAAAAAGTTTTCTTAATCCTCACATTAAATATTTAATTAAGGGTAGCTTAGTCATACTAGGTATTTTTGTATAGAATTTAGTATTTTTTTTTAATGGATATCCCAAAAGCTAATTGATCACTTATTATGGACCGGAGGGAGTAATATTTAAAAATCAGCACATATCTTTTCTATTCCCATCGTGATTAAGTTTAAGATTTTAAGAAATACTCACTAAAGTTTGAGTCTTTTATTTGACTTAATATTTCTTGTGGCGTATTAAAATATTTATGTAAGGCATTTTGATTTGTTGATGAGAATAATTCATGTCATATATATGGGGTCTAAACATCAAGCTATTTCTTTAGAAGTAAAGATAGCATGTGTGAAAACAAGATAATTCTTTTTATATTCTATATATAAAACTAAAAAGAAAAAACGTTAATCTTTGGATTAGTTTTTGTGCACATCCGAGAGATTGTTTGCTTACGTGGTGTCCCAGTTTCTATCATTTCAGATAGAGGTACTCGGTTTACTTTGCAGTTTTGGAGAGCCATGCGGAGAGAGTTAGATACTCAGGTTGAGTTGAGTACATCTTTTCACCCTTAGACGGACGAGCAGTACGAGTACACTATTCAGATATTGGAGGACATGTTGTGCGCGTGTGTCATTGATTTTGGAGGGTTATGAGATCAGTTTCTACCGCTCGCAGAGTTTGCTTACAATAGTTATCAGTAGAGTATTTAGATGGCTCCATATGTGGCTTTGTATGGGAGACAATGTAGATCTCCAATTGGTTGGTTCGAGCCGGGTGAGGCTAGACTATTGGGTACAGGCTTGGTGCAGGATGCTTTAGGACAAGGTGAAGGTGATTCAGGAGCAGCTTTGTACAGCGCAATCGAGACAAAAGGGTTATGCTGACAGGAAGGTTCGTGATGTGTCCAACATGGTTGGGGAGAAGGTTCTACTGAAGGTGTTACCTACAAAGGGTATTAAGAGATTTGGGAAGAAGGGTAAATTGAGTCCTCGGCTCATTGGGCCTTTTGAGGTGCTTCGGAGGATTGGGGAGGTGGCTTATGCTTCTCTACTGAAATTTTGTTAGTATTTGATATTCCCCGCAACATGTTCTACTTCCCATCTTTATCTACCACTTTCTGTTATTATCGTTCTGTTATATATAATTTAACTACACAGGTTTATATGATTGTCGTTTCCTAGCCTCGCCACTACTTCACCGAGGTTAGGCTCAATACTGACCAGTACATGGAGTTGGTTGTACTGGTACTGCACTCTGCACTCTTTTGTGCAGATTTTGGTGTCGGACCTGGTGAGTAGCTTGAGGTAGCTGCCTTCAGTCCAAGGAGACCAAGGTAGATCTTCTTGCGTCCGCAAAAGTCCCTCTTTCTCCGCTTTAGCTTTTGCTGTCTCTTTTAATTTCGAGAACAGTTGTACTTTTCCTTCTAAACCTGTTTTTGTAAAAATTCATAGATGTTCGTAAAATTGTGACACCAGATTCTTTGGTAGACATGTATTGGAGTATTTGAATTTGTTATAACCCTTCCGCACTTTATATCTGCTTAGTTTTAGTTACTGTTTATATTTGTTTGGGTTGATTGCTAATGTGTTAATAGTAGTTGGCTTGTCTAGCTTTCACGAATAGGTGCCATCATGATCCAGACGGTGGGAAATCCGGGTCGTGACACGCAGCTCCTAGAGTCCCCTTCCCTTTATTTAGCAGTGTATTTTCCCTTCAGATAGCTTTATATTTTATTCAGACCTTTGTTTGTACTATTCTAGTAGCTCGTGCACTCTTAACACCGGGTACAGGGTTGTATCAGACATTTTTGATGTTTTAGCTTCTGCATTTTTCTTTAGATCATTATTACAGTTGTTTTAATTCTTTCTCATTATTTAATCTAAACTGTTGAAAAATAAATAAGTTATTCTAACGTTAGCCTTCCTAGCAAGTGAATATTAGGTGCAATCATAATCCCGAAGGTGAGAATTTCGGATCGTGACAGTATGCTTTCATTCCATTAAAAGTTTTCGTCGTACAAAATTCCATTAGAATAAATTCATGCCATATGTATGGGGTCTAAACATCAAGCTATTTCTTTAGAAGTAAAGATAGCACTGTGTCAAAACAAGATAATTTTTTTTTATATTCTATATGTAAAACTAAAAAAGAAAAAACGTTAATCTTTGGATTAGTTTTTGTCTATAACAACCATTTGAATGCCAAATGATGTTGTAGGTGTACTATAATATCTATGTACTATAAAAGACAAAAAAATATAAAAACAAATAGAATTGTTATAGAGAAACTTGAATGTATTCTATATATGTAATTTAATTCAATTTTTAAACCTAACGCAAATATGTGCGCACTAAACTTTGCTTGAACTGTAATTACATATGTCCCATGAATCATAAATAACCAAATATGAACATATTTATTAACAAGTAATACGAAGG
The DNA here is from genome assembly GCA_026770625.1 of Nicotiana glauca. Taxonomy (NCBI): domain Eukaryota; kingdom Viridiplantae; phylum Streptophyta; class Magnoliopsida; order Solanales; family Solanaceae; genus Nicotiana; species Nicotiana glauca. Next base: position 116,712 of record MU684433.1, read on the forward strand.
ATTTGCTACCAAAAAAAGTTAAGTATATTACTCAATTTTAGAGAACAAAATCTAGGCTTATTAAATGAATTTAAGTAAGAGTCAAATCCTGTTATCTTAGATGTAATCTGATTTTGTAACTAAAACGGTAAAATTATTATATCTTCCTATATATATATTTCTTATATTGCATTGTGTTTAATAAACATAGTTCTTCTCCATTTTTATATTAATAAGAAAATAGGGAGAAAAATTTGCTTATATATATCTTCTTTTAATTAAGTATTTAGGGTTAATTGCCAAGTGAAAAGAAAATGGAGAATGCAGATCTGCTCATATATAATGAAAAATGTGCAGCATGTATGCACCTAAGGAAAAAATGTGCTACAAGTTGCCAATTAGCTCCCTTTTCCTTCCAATAGAAGTGAAGATTTTCAAGATGTTTATCAACTTTTCGGCGTAAGCAACATCATAAATATGCTTAATTCTGTTGATGATGAACAAAAAGGAAAAATGGCGGAAAGCTTAATTTTAGAGGCTAAGATTAGGAAAGAAAACCCTGTGTATGGTTTCCTTGCTATTGAAAGAAAACTGAGGTTAGCAATTCAAGAAACTGAGAAGGAACTTGAATTAGTACAGAAAACAAATGCTTTTTACAAAGAAATGGCCAAATCTCAAATGCAAAAATAGCTCGTTAGATCTTCCTTGGACAAGGTAATATTCCCCTTTACTTTCAATTTGTTTTCCTTGATATATAAAGTGAACATATAATTAGTTTTTCTTTTGTACTTTTCCTATATATAAATATATATATGATCGGATTGCACGCCACAACGTGTTTCATTTATTTATGCCATAATTGGCTTGATATAGTGCTTGGTCTGAACGAGCCCCTCCGGAGTCTATACACACCTCTACTGAGCGCAGTTGATTTATATTGAGCGATGGATCTTCCTTGTGCTGGACTGGACATATACAGTATTGAGTGACCGAGCGTATAGAGTGATTGAGCCTAACGAGGAGAAAGTGTGAGACAGTGAGATTGAGTACTCTGAGAGTGTGAGTACATGCACCACTGAGATTTATTGCATTTCACATGTGTACTTCAGATACGTGCACAGAGATGCATTTCTTTTCTGCTACCCGGTTTAGGTGACATTCATGATTTCCCTTGTATATTGACATGTAGGCATAGAAATGTATTTTTCCTTATGCTATTTGAAAAATGAAACATCTTATTTATTGTAGAAAGGTTTTTGGAAAAAATTACGTTTTTCAGACTTACTCATATGTTTTGGTTTTTTTGGTGAAAGATTTGGAGATTTACGGATATACTTGAAAAATATGTTTATTTCCCGTAATTGTGAACAAGTTGATCATCTTACGTATGAGTTGTTTTCATGTACCCATTTACTATATTGTTATGAATTTTTGTTGGTTATTGGAGTTGGACTTTGTCCCTTGTCCCAGCTCGTCACTACTTTCAACCTAAGGTTAGGTCTGTTACTTATTGAGTACATGGAGTCGGTTATACTCATACTACACTTTTTCACCTTGCGTGGAGATATTGGATGCTGGTGTTGTTGTGTTCTATAAGAGCTAGATTTGAAGATATACCTGCATTCCAATTGTGGAAGCCTCATGTTCATGGTAGACTTAGAATTATAGAAATCTGTTTATGTATATTTAAACAAATGATGTACTTTATTTCACACCAGCCTTGTAAATTCTAAATCGTAAACTCTCATGATTTGTACTACCAGTCCTTGAAAAATGTATAAGATTAAGATATTTTCTTCTATTTATTTGTCTCAATAAATATCATTAAATTGGTTAGTGGTTAATTGGCTTATCCAGTGGGTTGAGTTTGGTATCATCACAACTAGTTGAATATTGGGTCGTGACAAGTTGGTAACAGAGTCCTAGGTTCAGAGGTTCTACAAGTCATGATCAAGTGTATAGTAGAGTCTTGCGGATCGGTATGATGACGTTCATACTTATCTTTGAGAGGCTACATGGCATTTAGGATAAGTTTTCTATCTTTCTTTCCTTATCGTGCGACATTAATTCAGCTTGAAGCATAACTCTTTAAATTCTTTCCACGCAATTGTATGCGCATGTGAGCGCTCGGTATCATCTGTACACCGACATGGATGAGGAGCGAGATGAGATTTCTGTATGCTAATGATGGTCCAACCTGGAGGACTTGAGGCTGAGATTTCTCTGTAGCTTGAGCACGTGGATTTTGGATGTATGAGCAGGTGCTTTGGACTTATAAGCTTGGTAGTGTCCCTATTAGTGGAATTTATGGCTCGATGAGTCGTTGGATGGCTATATGATGAGTATTATGTGACTTCGGGATGCGTTCAAGTGGATTGAATGTGGAGAGAAGAGTTTACTTGAGATGTAAGAAAAAGGACTATTGGGTGCTTGATATCTGTCTTGATGTGACGTATAGTCTCAAGTTATGAGTGTATTGGAGGATCTTGCATGTTGTTTAGCTTTGGAACGAACTAGGTTCTTGTGTCTTGTTGGTGAGTTCAGACTTAGGAAGATTAAGTGATGGTGTACTAGTTGTGGCTGCAAGAAGGTATAAATAGATATCAGTTGAGGCTAAGCATATGGGTTATAACCTGTGAGGCAATCTACAGATATGTGATCCTTATGATGTTGTGTGGAGGCTTCCTTTTTTACCAGTGGGTTATATTTATGTGGTCTGAGTCTGGATCGGTGGTGATAGTTGCCTTGACCGTCAAGAGGATAAATGCGAGATTTATAGATGATTTGAGATATTAGATGGTTTGAGTTACATGAGCTTATGAAGGATTGAGTTGAACGTTAGTACGGGAGTATGACAGTAATAGAGTATGTGTATTATGAGTTATTGAGTGCCTTGTTATATGGCTTTGAGCCAAGTGGGGGAGTCTGATATCGATGATTAGATTGTGTGGTTATGTGTTGTACTGGTTTCACTTTAAGGCATACTTGTGAATCGAATATGACTTGTAGAGATTAAGATCGAGGGTGACTCGAGTAAAGGATTTCTAGATACGGGTTATGTTATACCTTATTTGTATATGGGAATCATGTAATGGTTGAGTTATTATTATGGAAGATGTAGTGAGCATGGAGTAGGACCTAGCTCGATCGCGTTAAGCCATGCTTACTTCTTTGGCTGTTGTCGTGCTAATGGGGCAAGTCGTTTGGCCCGTTAGGATAATACAACTAGGATTTGAGTAGATTAGATGACTCTCGAAAGGGTTCTAATGGATTCAGGAGTTATATGTAGCAATTAAGAATTTTCAGAATTTATATGTTGCTAGAACTTGAGATTTACAGTGGATGATGTCGGGACTCGCGATATTTCTATATCATTATGGATTATACATTTTAGTATCAGGTATGTGAAGGAAATAGCTTTGGACTCACATAAGGTCTCCTCAGAGTGGGTGTCTCGATTGTGGTATTTTAGGGTATTAAAAGGGAATATAATGGCTTATGGGCCCTGGGGCACTGTGATTTTCTTTTAGGATCTCATAAGGTGAGTTTTGGGTATAGGATCGTGTTGTTATGGCAAGGAGAACTGTCACACTAAGGATAATTTGGAAGGAGCTCGGAGAAATAAGACAGTTTGGTAGTAGGTTGGATCAGCATGGTAATGACTAATGAGTATGATCGATTCTTAGAGTACTTATGTATGGTTGAGTCTCTATAGGTGTTTCGTGGCAATGCTCTTGGGTTTTGGCAACCTGTGTGGCTTGGTATAGCAAGAGGTATTCGGTTATGATAGCTTGGTTATGTGCAAATGGGTTTTGAAGAGTTCTCGATGGTTTCTACCACAGGTTGAGATGGATATCTCCTAGCGGCATAGGGAGCATGTTGAGTATGGTGATTTCCTGTTGGATGGGATCAAATGGAAGGTATCTGACTGACTAGATATGTATTCTACTTGTGACTTGGAGTTGATTATCATATTCCCATACTTTTTCATATGATGGCATGATTTATACGGTGTGTTGTGTGGAATTAAGATTTGCGTGTGCCAGATCACGATTAAGTTTTGAAAGGAAGGTCATGAATTCTTAGGTATCGTGGACGGTTTCAGATGAATAGGTGAATGATATTACTATTTGGTATTGCTTGAGGAGAGTGTACATTTCAGAAGGCACATTGTGTTTTGATTTATGGATACTTAATTGGTATTGCAGTATCTCCTGGTTGATCGATTGCTGATATCCAAATTTTTCTATGTGGCACGGAAGAATTATAGAATTATTCCTTGTGGGATGATCGTGTATAAGAGAGGTGTTAGACATTCGGGCAGTGGAGTTTGGACCAGATATGGTTATTCATGTGTTCTTTGGATTTGGAGACTAGAGTTCTCAAAAGCATATTGTTCGTGGTTGTGGACCGTGAAGTTGTGGCCAAAGCTAGACAAATGATAGTATGTGTTATGAATCAGTCATTGTGGACTTTCGGAGGGTTATTTATCTATTTGTGGATGACCAACATTGATTTAGAGCCCATTGGTAGGCCCAACGAGGATGTGTATTCTACATCAGGTCAGATTGATTAACTCTGTACTGTTGTTGTTGAGGGATGTGCCATTCGTTTAGAGTTGAGCTTATTCATATTCTAATATGTTTTGTGAGTTACCCTTCTATGCTACGAGGGGTTATGATCCGTTGTTTATGTGCACACACGGTGTGTGGTTCTGTTTGGGCTTTATAGCAAACTTCGTGTAATTTGATTATTCGGGTGTAGAATTGTTGATTGTGCATTTGGTTATATCCTTTTCGGGGTATGGTATTGTGTTATTGGTTCCTCCATGGTTATGGTCATACACTTGGGGTGCTTGATGTCAGATTTCGCGTAGAAGCTGAAATTTGAGCATTGTGACTTGAGGTATTCAAGTGGAGTAGTGTTTGAATGTGGTCACGCATTGCAGTGAAGTTATGTCGAGATATGATCCTTTATGTTAGATTTGTGTGTTTTGGTTCTACGATGTGTGATAGGTTTTTATATTGCATTGTGGCGGTACTTGTTGAGCTTGGGGGCGGTTCTCTCGTTTGAGTCATTTTCCATATTTGAGTACACTTGAATTGTTGCGTATTGGTGCATAGATTGCACAGTTTGTGGCTCTGTGCAGTATTGGTATCGCGTGTCAGTAGAGTAGCTTGTATTTGATAAGAGGAGGTTGTCGGACATAGAATGGATGCTATCATATTTGTTTGCGGTATATTTGAAAGGGCAATGTCGCGGATCGACTTAGAAATTGGATATCGTTCTTGTCGAAGGAGAGGGAACTTCATGACTTGTTGATCTGATGAGTGGTTAGGAGTTTCCACGTGTTTGTTTCATCATCAGCAGTGTACGAATGTTTTAGAGAGAGGCTCAGAGGTTCGTTACTGGTATTGGGTGTTTTGAGAAGTTAATGTGACCGAGAATTTTGTTATGGGTATGCGAGTCATGTGGTGTGTCATGGGGATGCATCTTAGGCTGTGGTTATGGCTTGATACAACTTTTTCGACTCATACACTGTGTATATTGCGAGGTTTGGTTCTCGTAGAAAATTTCGGACGTTGGAAATTGGATTATGGGGTTTACATGCTAAGGTTGAAGTAATTATTTTCAAATATATGGTGTCGTAAGGCTTGTATGGATTAGGGTGACGTGGGATAACCCCCGGGTATGTGCAAGGTAAGGCTACACGGTGGTTTGATGGTTTTGGAACGACTCCTGGCACATTCGAGGACGAACATATGTTTAAGTAGGGGAGGATGTAGCGACCCGAACAGTCGTTTAGAGAAGTTGCACTTTACTCGATAGTTTACGGGCATGAGTGGCTCCGTATGATGTATAATGACCTATGTGAATCGTTGGTTTTGGTTTTCAAGTTATTCGAAATGAATTTGGATGAACGAATTTCATTATTGAAGCTTTAAGGTGGAAGAGTTGACCAAGTTTGACTTTTTGTGAATTTGACCGCGGAATGGAGTTTTGATGGTTCGATTATGTGTGATGGGATCAGAATCTAACACTTCGCATCATGTGGACCCATATCACCTCATGGTCATGCTAACAACTCACTTGCTCACCAGAGCCACTCTCACATATATAACAAATAAACGAGGGTGTGCATCACTCAGCAAAATCAGGAGGGCTTCACATCCAATAGGAGTGTTCAACTACATGTATGCTTGTACAAGTGCTTTAACATAGTACCTACTAGCTAATAAGCATAAGGAAAAGAACGGACAACACGTAAAATATTTTCTCACAACTTCCACGAGATAAACCTCATACTGGTAAGCGTACCACAACACAACATCAAACAACAAGAATGCCCACAGGCCATCACAAAGCATCACAATCAATCCCTGACGTAACCAAACTTGCCTCGCCACGTGTGCAAATAAAAACATAATAAGTGCCCACCTTGTTTCGCCACACGTGCATCATAACGTTCCCACCTTGTCTCGCCATATGCGCAACCCACATATATATATATATATATATATATATATATACCGCATGTGTAATATATCAATAGTAGCAATAGCACGGCAGAAACCTCGTGCAACCCCATAACAACAACCGCACGGCAGAAACCTCGTGCATCACAATACCAATAACCGCACGGCAAAAATCTCGTGCACCACCACAACAAGTACAATAGCAAAAATGGCAATATATACAAAAACACGACAAGTAAATCAACTCAAGGACTTTCGATCACAAGGAGATGATAAAACTAACTCAGAAGGAATAACCACAATAGAGAATACTAAGCGTAATAAGAACATCTCAACAAGGAAAAAAATAATATGAAGCAACGATCCCAAAATATGTAATTCAACAACAAGGAAGATAACACGAATCAAATAATTTCAAATAAGAAAATGTCAACTAAATATAGAATATCTAAACCTATTTTAAGGTTGGGCCGTTTGCGAAGAATATACAACAATTTCAACTAAGGATGAGCAATTACAGGGGAGATAATAATAATTTTCAATAAAGACGCGCAGTTATGAAAGATAGCATGACAATACAAGAGGTAAAAATCTTCACTTAAGCAAATTAAGAGTCAAATAGGCAATAAGAATAAATCATAAGCAATTAATTCCAATTAGAGCATGTAGAGGTGAAACAAGTAAGTAGAAAACTCAAGCATATCAAGTACGCATTCATACACAGTGAATATAAGGACCTAAGAACCCTAAAGGCCAAATTTTCCATATAAATAAGTTTAAGCACGCACTCGTCACCTCGCGTACACAAACTGCAATCAATATAGCAGACTCAAATCCTAAGGGGAAGTCCATCACATAAGGTTAGGCAAGATACTTACCTTAAAGACGATAAATCGATGCTCTAAAATGCACTCCTCGGGTGAAAAGACCCCGGGACGGCTCAAATCTAATCAAATTAACTTCAAAGCACAAATAAAACACATAAGAAATTATTTTGGATCATAAAGTCTCAATCTTTAACAAAATCTAAAAATGGGTCAAAAAGTGGACCTCCCAGGCCCCCACCTCGGAACCTAATAAGTTTTTACAAAAAACGAATACACATTCCGATACGAGTTCAACCATACAAAATTTATCAAATTCCGATATCATTTGGTCCCTCAAATCATAATTTTTCATTTTAGGAATTTTCTTCAAAAACCAATATTTTTCCCTATCCAAAACACAAATTAAATGATGAAAAAGAAGATAAAATCATGGAATATATTATATTTTAGGTGAAGAACACTTACCCAATAGATTTGTGTGAAAAACCCTCAAAGAATCGCTCAAAACCGAGCTCCACAAGTCAAGATATAAAAAAAATGGTCTAACCCTCGATTTGAGAATATATTCTGCCTGCCCAGGGGTTTGTTCTTCGCGTTCGCGATGACTAAATTCCTCATCAGCGATTTTCAAACTCATTCCAGACAGCCTTTAGTATAATAGCCATATCCTTTTGGACGCAACTCCAAATGATAAATGGTTCGATGATATAAAAATTAGACACCAAGGGCTATAGTTTCATATTTTTCACATTTCTTGAGTCATTATATATAGCGAGATATAAGCTTCTAAAATCAACCCTGCGAAGCAGAGATTTTCGATATCTCCCCGGACAACCTGTAGTGTAACTGCCATTACTTTTTGTAAACAAATCTACATATCAATTAATTTATATTTCTGAAAACTAGACACAATGATCTACAACTTTTATTTTTGGATCATCTCCAAATTCCTTATTTATTGTGAGATATGAGCCTCCGAAGTCAGAACTATGCAATCGAAATTTCCTTCTTCGCGAACGCGTGTGTCCCTTTGCGAACGCGGAGAACAAACTTCCAGAAGCCTAATTCTTCTTCACGAATGTTGTAGGCTCCTCGCGAATGACAAGAAAAACACCAGATATTAGATAACTAGCATCCAAAGTAGCCCAAAATAATCTGAAACACACCTAAAACACAACCGAGTCCCCCAGGATCCTGTCTAAATACACAAACAAGTCATATAACCTAACACGGACTCGCTCGAGGTCTTAAATCATATCAAACAACGCTGAAACGATGAATCACACCATGACTCAAACTATGAACTTCCAAATCTTCCAACTTCAAAAACTTGGGCTGAAACCTATCAAATCAACCCGGAATGATGCCAAATTTTGCAAACGAGTCCAAAATGACATAACCAAGCTGCTCCAACTCTCGGAATCACATTCCGGCCCCGATATAAAAAAATTCAACTATGGGTCAAACTTCTCTATTTTCCAAACTTCAACTTTTTCAACTTTCGCCGAAACGCCTTAAATTACCCTATAGACCTCCAAATCTGAATCCGGACGTACGCCTAAATCCAAAATCACCATACGAAGCTATTGAGATCCGGGTCTGTTTACTAAAAGTCGAATTCCGGTCAAATTCTCACTGTTTAAACTTCTAGAACTAGATTCCTTCTTTCAAATTTGACTTTGAATCATCTGTTAACTGAATTCAACCATGCACACAAGTTGATACTCATATTATGAAGTTCTTCCAGACCTTACGCCGCCGAATAGAGCTTGATTCCTCAAAACGATCGGTCGTGTCGTTATATTTGTATATGTAATTTAATTCAATTTTTAAACCTAACGCAAATACGTGCGCACTAAACTTCGCTTGAACTGTAATTACATATGTCCCATGAATCACAATTAACCGAATATGAACATATTTATTAACAGGTAATATGAAGGATTTGCTACCAAAAAATAATTAAGTATATTGCTCATTTTTAGAGAACAAAATCTAGGCTTATTAAATGTATTTAAGTAAGAGTCAAATCCTGTTATCTTAGATGTAATCTGATTTTGTAATTAAACCGGTAAAATTATTATATCTTGCTATATATATATTTCTTCAATTGCATTGTGTTTATCAACTCATTTCTTCTCCATTTTTATATTAACAAGAAAATAGGGAGGAAATTTTGCCTTTTAATTAAGTATTTAGGTTTAATTCCCAGGTGAAAAGAAAATGGAGAATGCAGATCTGCTCATATATAATGAAAAATGTGCAGCATGTATGCACCTAAAGAAAAAATGTGCTGCAAATTGCCAATTAGCACCATATTTTCCTTCCAATAGAAGTGAAGATTTCCAAAATGTTTATCAACTTTTCGGCGTAAGCAACATCATAAATATGCTTAATTCTGTTGATGATGAACAAAAAGAAAAAATGGCGGAAAGCTTAATTTTAGAGGCTAAGATTAGGAAAGAAAACCCTGTGTATGGTTTCCTTGCTATTGAAAGAAAACTGAGGTTAGCAATTCAAGAAACTGAGAAGGAACTTGAATTAGTACAGAAAACAAATGCTTTTTACAAAGAAATGGCCAAATCTCAAATGCAAAAATAGCTCGTTAGATCTTCCTTGGACAAGGTAATATTCTCCTTTAATTTAAGTTTGTTTTCCTTGATACATAAAGTGAACATATAAATTATTTTTTTTTTTGTACTTTTTGCTAGCAAAACCCGCCCTAGTATCTCGTGTCTCAACCAACTTTTTCTTGTTGAAAAATTCGATTCGTGACTGCTATTCATGTGTGCCAAAGAGACTTCCTTTCCTTACTCCCTCATATATCAGGTGCCTAGAGTTTCTAGCTATAAACCTTCGATTTTTATATATTATTTTTTTATTTTAATTGCACCTTTCAAGCAGGGGCGAAGGCATACTTGGCAAGGGTGGTCAACTGACCACCCTTTGTCGAAAAATTATACTGTTTATATAGGTAAAATATTAGATTTTAGATGTTCATAACATGTATTGAACACCCTTTGTCGGATTATTTTTTACTTATTTCAAGTTTGAACACCCTTGAAAAAATTTCTGGTTTTGCCACTGCTTTCAAGTTAGAATATAATCTTTAGCAAATTTACACTATCTTTTTTGCTTAAACATGCCGTATGCAACAACTAACTTTTACATTTATTTTTCTACATTGTAGGATTGAATTCGAGGAGTATTAAATGGAACCTAGGAAGTAGTGGATCAGCAACGAAGATGACGAAGATCGTAGTTGACGTTGATTGGTAGAGTTTATTGATGCTCATACACTAGTGTTGAAAAAAAAAAGGAAAAAAAGAGTCAGATTAAAAGCATATTTAAATTATTGTATTTTATTTTAATTTATGCATTGTGATGAAAAACCATGTGTTCCATACAACAAATTACATGTCCTAATTGTCAAATTGCTACATCAAATTATATGAATCTACACAAACATGAAGACAAATTATGAAAACGTATTTGTTTTTGTTTATCTCTAGATAAATGACGACCAGCCATTTTATATTCTTAAACCGAAACAATATTGTTTATGTTGGGAATAAACCCCGAAATAAATAGTATTTACGGTATTAGTGATAAACGCAGAACACTAAGTTATGGTTAAATCAGCAAGAATAGAAATGCAGCAATAATGACACCAAGATTTTTACGTGGAAACCCTTCTGAATAAGGGAAAAAACCACGGCCAAGAAGAGCAACTGATATCACTATAGCGAGGAATTTTACACTGTGTAGTAACGAGTAAAAATACTCCTAAGACCACTACACCTTCAAAAGAAGTAAACACTCTTTTGCCTTTTTCATCTCACTACAATATCTCTCACACTCTATTTTTCTTCACAAACTATTTTCTTATAGTTTATGGACTTGCTCTCTCTTTTCTCTCTTTGTTGGTGTGTAGAAATGAGAGTTGAAGCTCTCATTTTATAGCCAAAACCTCACCTACAATATTTGACAATTTCTACACCCATTTTACAATTTCAACAAGGTTGGCTACCAACCAAACCAAGTCAATAAAATTGGCTACCAATATTTGACAAACTCAACAAGGTTGGCTACCAAACCAAGTCAACAATATTGGCTACCAAACAATTTGAATGAGATGGATACCATATCAATCTCCCCCTCCAGTCTCATTCATCTAGAGAAGGTAGCAATGTCTTCTAGTCCGAGTGCATGCCGACAAGTTCTTTGCATAGCTCGAACTTATCTCTTGGTACCACTTTGGTTAGAATATCAGCAGGATTTTCACTCGTGTGAATCTTTTTGACCTGTAAAGATTCGTTCTCCACCTGCTCACGAATCCAATGATATCTCACATCTATATGCTTTGTTCTTGCATGGTACATGGAGTTTTTGCTTAGGTCTATTGCGCTCTGACTGTCGCAATAGACACCATACTCCATCTGTCGCAATCCAAGTTCTTGAAGAAATCTCTTGAGCCATATCATCTCTTTGCCAGCTTCAGTAGCCGCAATATACTCTGCTTCAGTTGTAGATAGTGCGACACACTTCTGCAACTTCGACTGCCATGATATAGCTCCCCCTGAAAAAGTAAACAAATATCCAGTAGTGGATTTTCTGTTATCAAGGTCACCTGCCATATCAGAATCTGTATAGCCCTTCAAAATTGGATTTGATCCTCCAAAACATAAGCATTCATGTGAGCTTCCTCTTAGATACCTGAGTATCCACTTTACAGCTTCCCAATGCTCTTTTCCTGGATTTTCGAGAAATCTGCTAATAACACCGACTGCGTGAGCAATATCTGGTCGAGTGCATACCATTGCATACATCAAACTTCCGACGGCAGAGGAATAAGGAATCTTGGCCATTCTCTCTTTTTCCTCCGTTGTTGAAGGACACATCTTCTTACTCAACTTTAGATGACCAGGAAGGGGTGTGCGAACCAACTTCGCACTTTTCATATTGAAGCGCTCCAGTACACGTTCTATGTACTTCTCTTGTGACAAGTAAAGCTTCCTTTCGTTTCTCGAACGAGTAATTCTCATGCCCAAAATCTGCTTAGCATGACCCAAGTCTTTCATTGCAAAAGACTTATTCAACTGTTTCTTCAACTCGTCAATCTTGGAAGAATTTCTGCCCACAATCAACATATCATCCACATATAGCAAGAGGATGATAAAGTCATCATCAGAAAATCTTTGTACAAACACACAGTGATCTGAAGAAGTCTTTTTGTAGCCTTGCTCCCCCATAACAGACTCAAACTTCTTATACCACTGTCTGGGAGCTTGCTTCAATCCGTATAGACTCTTCTTAAGTTTGCATACAAGATTTTCTTTACCTTTTACCTTGAAGCCCTCAGGTTGTTCCATATAGATCTCCTCTTCTAAGTCACCGTGAAGAAAGGCAGTCTTCACATCCATCTGCTCAATCTCCAAATCAAGACTAGCAGTCAAACCAAGAACTGTCCGAATGGAGGACATTTTCACGACAAGAGAAAATATTTCGTCAAAGTCAATACCTTTCCTTTGACTAAATCCCTTGACAACCAATCTAGCTTTGTATCTGGGCTTCAAACTGTGTTCTTCAGCTTTAACTTTGAACACCCACTTGTTCTTCAAAGCTCTCATGCCTTTAGGCAATTTCACCAACTCATAAGTATGGTTCTCATGCAAAGATTTCATCTCATCTTGCATGGCTTCAATCCATTGATCCTTGTGCTCATCTTCTATGGCCTCCGCATAATATTCAGGTTCTCCCCCATCAGTGAGTAATACATACTCTGCAGGTGAATAACAGGAGGAAGGAGTATGGGGTCTAGAAGACCTCCTGAGTGGAATATCTAACTCGTCCACAGCTTCGTGAGTAGGAGCATCTGCCTCATCAACATTAGCATTGTTATCACCATCACCATCACCATCACCATCAATATGCTGATCTGGAATATGGTTCTGAGCATCACCATCATCATTGAGCCCACCAACGTCATCTGCATTTGTATGAGGAACTTGATCAAGATTAACTAAACCTTCAGAACTTGAAGGTTTTAGTTTCTCCACTTTATTAATATCTTCAATGGTTTGATCCTCCACGAAGATAACATCACGGCTTCTCACGACCTTCTTCTCAATTGGATCATATAGCCTGTAACCAAACTCATCAAGGCCATAACCAATGAAGATGCACTGCCTTGTCTTGGCAGTTAATTTTGACCTCTCATCTTTAGGCACATGTACAAAAGCTTTGCAACCAAACACTTTCAAGTGTTCATAGGAAACATCTTTTCCATACCAAACTATGTTTGGAACATCACTTTGCAAAGCAACCGCAGGAGATAGATTAATAACATGTGCAGCGGTCAACAAAGCCTCACCCCAAAAGGAATTCGGCAACTTTGCTTCAGAAAGCAAACATCTGACTCTTTCCATCAAGGTCCTGTTCATCCTTTCTGCTAAACCATTAAGCTGAGGAGTCTTTGGAGGAGTCTTCTGGTGTCTGATACCCTGCTGCTTGCAGTATTCATCAAACGGTCCACAATATTCACCACTGTTATCAGTACGAATACACTTCATCTTCTTTCCAGTTTCTCTTTCAACTGAAGCCTGAAACTGCTTAAAGACACCCAACACTTGGTCTTTAGTCTTCAAGATGTAGACCCAAAGTTTCCTTGAGCAATCATCAATAAAGGTAGCAAAATAAAGTGCACCACCCAAAGTCCTTGTCTTCATTGGACCACATAAATCCGAATGCACCAACTCAAGCAACTCTGTCTTTCTTGAAGGAGGATGAGACTGGAAAGAAACTCTTTTTTGTTTTCCAGCCAAGCAGTGCTCACATTTTTCTAATTTTGCACTTTCAAAATTTGACAATAATTTCTTCTTGGCCAAAACATTTAGTCCTTTCTCGCTAATATGGCTAAGCCTCTTATGCCATAACGTTGAAGAGTTATTGCTTTCAACTGCATTCACCATATCAACACAAGTAGAGGCCGTAGTCCAGTATAGACCACGACGCTTTTCCCCACGAGCCACAATCATGGAACCCTTAGTGAGCTTCCACTTTCCAGCACCATTGGTACTGACATATCCCTCATCATCCAAAACACCAACAGAGATCAAGTGCAAACGAACATCAGGTGCATGCTTTACATTGTTTAAAACTAGTTTAGTTCCAATACTAGTTTCCAAACAAATCGTTCCAACACCAGCCACCCTAGATACCGTCTCATTACCCATACTCAAAGTTCCAAAGTCACCCTGAGTATAGGATGAGAAAAATTCCTTCCTTGATGTCACATGAGATGCGGCACCACTGTCCACAACCCAGCTTGACTCATCACAAGCAATATTTATCAGATCTGCATCAAGGACAGTAACAAGATCTTCTGTAGTGACGGTGGCCACACGATTGCCATCTTCTTTTTGTTCCTCCTTGTCTCTATTCTCCTTTTTCAAAATCCAGCAGAACTTCTTTGTGTGCCCTTTCTTCCCGCAATGATAGCACTCAATATATTTAAGTCTGCTTCTGGATTTGCTTCTATTATGTTCTCTATTTTGAGAACCCCGATTCTTGCTTCTCCCCCTAGAGTCAGTCACCAAGACATCTGATGAGGAGGAACCTTGAGATTTTCTTCTCATCTCTTCATTTAAGAGGCTGCTCTTGGCAAGATCCATAGAGATCACACCATTCGGAGCAGAATTTGATAATGAAGTTCTAAGAATTTCCCAAGAATCTGGTAGGGAACCAAGTAGAAACAAGCCTTGAATTTCTTCATCAAATTTAATGCACATAGCATATAACTGGTTCATGATCCCCTGAAAATTATTCAGATGATCTGTCATCGCGGAACCATCGTGGTATTTTAAACCCAACATCTGCTTTATCAGAAACATCTTGTTGTTTCCAGTTTTTCGAGCATACAAACTTTCAAGGTGCTCCCATAGGGTTCGAGCATGTGTCTCCCCAGAAATATGGTTCAAAACATTATCGTCAACCCACTGTCTAATAAAGCCGCAAACCTGCCTATGTAACAAACTCCACTCTTCATCTGATTTATTATCAGGCTTTATAGTGGTGAAGACAGGTAGATGAAAATTCTTGACATAGAGCAAATCTTCCATTTTGCCTTTCCAAATGGCATAATTTATGCCATTCAAAGTAACCATTCTACTAGTGTTGGCTTCCATTGTTTATTACAAATACAAATACTATTTATTGTGAGACCAAAGTAATTCTTTTCTGATGTGGAAGTTCAGACTGTGCTGCAACCACAGAGCATACTCAGACAGAACCTTGGCTCTGATACCACTTGTTGGGAATAAACCCCGAAATAAATAGTATTCACGGTATTAGTGATAAACGCAGAACACTAAGTTATGGTTAAATCAGCAAGTATAGAAATGCAGCAATAATGACACCAAGATTTTTATGTGGAAACCCTTCTGAATAAGGGAAAAACCCACGGCCAAGAAGAGCAACTGATATCACTATAGCGAGGAATTTTACACTGTGTAGTAACGAGTAAAAATACTCCTAAGACCACTACACCCTCAAAAGAAGTAAACACTCTTTTGCCTTTTTCACCTCACTACAATATCTCTCACACTCTATTTTTCTTCACAAACTATTTTCTTATAGTTTATGGACTTGCTCTCTCTTTTCTCTCTTTGTTGGTGTGTAGAAATGAGAGTTGAAGCTCTCATTTTATAGCCAAAATCTCACCTACAATATTTGACAATTTCTACACCCATTTTACAATTTCAACAAGGTTGGTTACCAACCAAACCAAGTCAATAAAATTGGCTACCAATATTTGACAAACTCAACAAGGTTGGCTACCAAACCAAGTCAACAATATTGGCTACCAAACAATTTGAATGAGATGGATACCATATCAGTTTATTGGAATTACAAACGCCTGTTATTCAATAAAATAAATAAACTTGTGTGTTATTCATAAAATATAAGAAAATTTAATTAATATTTTAATTTCATTTAAGAAAGAAAAAACAAACATCATATAGAAAAAAATGCAAGCCAATGGCAATTGCATACTAATATTAATATTAACTAAACAAAGAATTTAGAAGTAAGAGAGAGGAATAAAGGAAATAAAAAGAAGACCAAGTTTATGGGTGTCACAACTTAAAATAACAACGTAACTAGAAAGATCTAGGACCATCCATTTTGAAAGCAATGAGAATACAGTGTTATCGTAACTGTGTATATAGATGTATAGAAGGTTCTAGAATCAGTTATGTAGTTAGTCGGTTAGTATAGGTGGTTAGTTAGTTAAGATATAATCTATATATGTATGTAGATATACTGTACAAATATATAGAAGAATGAATTTTTACTTCATTTCCACTTTCCAATATTTCTCTCTCTAAGCATTCATCTCCAAATCTCTCCTGCCGATTAGGGTTCATCAACTATACCTAAAATCAACATCGTATCAGAGCTTCCAATCACAATTGCGAGTGTACGACTTTGATTCTGGAAGATCCAATAATGGCGGCAAAGACAGATTTGGACCACAATCCTCCACTGTTCCTTCATCCTTCAGACACGATGGGAGCTTCGATAATATTGATCCTGTTGGTTCTAACTATTACATCACCTTGAGTCGTGAACAAGAAAAAGTAGATGAATTTTTCTCATGATGCTCTTCAATTTTGCTTAGAATTACAAAATTAACTGGTAAAAAAGTTGATCAGCCTTAAGAATCACTTACATTAAATTTGGAGTTAGCTTAATTACTTCCAATTTTAGCTAATCAATCGTGCATTTAACGCTTGGATGACCATTATGCCCCTTTATATTTTTTTTACTACTAGATAAGTGTTGCCCGTGCCCAACATTTTGAATTCTGATGCCGTTTTGGTCTTGTCTAATATTGCATTCACATAGCGAACCTACAAAACTATAAAGGTTTAGGATCAGGGTAGCCCAATGATTTTTGTGGCCTAAAGCCAAACTTTTTGATAGCCTTAACTTTTTTGAAAAAAAATTTTTATGTGAACTCTATTTTTCTAGCTTTTTTTAGATGCAAAGTTATTAATAATATTTTTATAATCAATTTCTTCTAAAGAGTGTTTCTCAATTGACTATATACCTAATTAATTTAACCTCTTTTAAGACATTGTTGATCTTAGGTAAGAATAATTTTTAATTTTGAAAAAAAAAAATTCCGTTGAAGCAACAGTAACAAAAGCAATTAACATTATTTTATAAGCAATATAAATATTTAAAAAAGAATCAAATCTTTTTATTTGATTGAGTATACCAATTAAACTATTATCTTCTAATTGTACTATTTTTCTTACCACTTTTTATTTATAAAATAAATCTAAATCATCAATATCGCATTGATTATTATGCTTTAAGAAACATTCAAGATTAAGACAATATTTTTTAAAATTTCTATCATCTAGTGATTGCAGTTTTTTACCGCTAAATAAAAACAAAAAAATATTTTCATATGCTTCAAATTATTCAAATTTGATCTGAAATAAAAAAAAAAAAAAAAAAAGCCTAATCTACTATATATAAAAAGTAATTAACTCTAAAGGACTCTTCGAGACATTTTGAGATTTCATTATCAATATTTTCATCAAATTATTTCTTCATATATGTCACACGTTTATGAAATCTGCGTTCGATATTCATTTCCAATGCAATTTTCTTGACATAAATCATAGCAATTGCTAATCTTTCTTCATTATATTTGTTAAAAAAAGAATCAAACATTTTCATTTCACAACGTTTTTAGGTGTAATAAAAAAAGACACCCCCACAAATATGGCGCCTAAAAAGTTGTTTTACCTGCTTTAGAGAAGTGATGCTCCTGTTTAGAATTGGACATAACTTCACAAACACATAAACAAACTTCCAACTTGGAAAATAGTGACAAATATAGAACAATATATATTGCTTCCCTAGAGTTATTAAAATTGAGCAAATATTTCTTTTTCTTCCACTTACTTTAAATATACTTACAAAACCAAACTCAAGCATACGCCTTATTTCTTCATCGTTTTCTACCCACCATCTTATGCCACGTGAACAACTAAATGTATCAGTTGCTATCAGTGTTAGCACTATAAACAAAAGAGATAACAGTCCAACTAAGAGCCACATAGAGTATGGCAAATATTTTGTGTATTGCATTCATACATCTGCTACTATGTATTCTTCAAACAAATTCTTGTCCTGTTCCAAGTAGAGAATAAGAAGTCAAATATTTAGAGATAGAAAAAATTAAATGATAGCAATAATTGAAAAATATCACGACATAAAGAGATGTGTGCGATCTCCACAAACAAACTACTCGAAAATACTATACTCAAGAGTCAAGTTATGGCCTTTTATAAAAGAGGGCACAAAGTAAAGGCCAAGACACTATTACTACAATCTAAAGATACATCAAATATAATATTTTATCAAAACAGTATAGGATCTTCTTATCATTAAGATTTAACCACCTAACAATTAACGAAAAAATCGAAAAAATGCTAAGCCTTATGTTTTCTTTGATAAGCTAATGCTGACAACTTATATGAAATGCAAATGATGTCCAGAAAAGTTGGTCAATACATTTTACTTGCCCTCATATAAAAGAAAAAGATACATTAATATCACATGACTATTAAATGACATAAAAAGTTCATTCGTTATAAAGAACATACAACGATATGAAGTAAATACAATGATATATTTTTTGTCATCACTGCAAGAATAAATATGGACTGATATTAATATTTCTTTTATGTCATCCTAGCATTATCTTAGTGTGGTCTTTGTCAATAATAAAATTTTCTAATACACGAAAAGGGAAATATAAAAAAGAGATCCACTTTGCTTTTCTCATTTTCTTCACAAACCTTAATTGGAAAGTTTCTTCTCTGTTTCAAGACATAAATAGATTGATTTATTGACTGTATTTATCACATAAAGTATCAAACTGAAGTTCCATAAGTCAAATATCGAAAGGAAACTAAGTAGATGGTTTAATTCAAGTACAAACTCTTCAAGACAATTACAATAAAAACACATTCTTTATATCTAAATATGTTGAGTAAGATGGTAGTGCTAAAGACCTAATACATAACTCAGTCATGGGGTTCTTTTAAATCTCCCATTAATGAATAACCAATTTCTACCAGAGTCAACAATGAAAATAATTTAGAGTTCACGAAATACTGAAGAAGATATAATCAAACATAAAATTGTGTTCAAGATAGTTAGCTCAAGATGGTACTTATTCTAGAACTTCCCACAGCGGTCAATCAACAAACTTCTAATGGTTGATCAACCAAGTAACAATAATGACGTTTTTGTGTTATTCTATCTGCAAGAGCACCTTATGTTTGAAATGGCACTCAACCTAGGTAATCTGGCACTCAACCTAGGTAATATGTTTTTTTTCCTCAAAATTTTGGTTTGTTCCTGTCACCCTTTTTGCATAAATTGTACTTTTTTATAAATGCATTTGTAGTACATTATATTTAATTTGCAAAGACTTATAATTAAGGAAACAAACAAAGTTATACCATGTCAGGGTTACCAAATACACTACAATAATTATGCAAAACTACCCTTGATTTCTTATTTTATTTGTCCTTAATATTAGTAGATAAACTCATAGAACGGAAAAATATCTCATGGTATTAATACAGTGTGCAAAAGAGTTATATACTTCAATTCACAAATGAAAGTCAATACCTAACAATAGTATAATTTTACGAAGTACTTATTTCCGAAAGTGTACATTCTACTACATGTTATTGTATCATAAATCACCCAACCTATTTAGCCAAATTAAAGCAACTCTTGTAGTCACAAATAATAGGCAATATCAAAGCTAGAACTTTCAAAGTATGAATATAAAACCTCCTCGATCACCAGTTATTTCATGCATTACAATACTACATTTTCTAACTACGAGGAAAGTTTTTGAATGCTAGAAGTATCGCCTATTTGGCCAAGCTTCTCCAAAGTCAAAAGCACTTTTTTTCAAAAGATGTATTTTTTTTCAAAGTTGAAGTGTTTTAGAAGAAAGAAAAATGCTTTTGGGGAAAGCATAAGCAGTTTTGGAGAAGCAAAAAAAAAGTAGTTTCTCTCCGAAAATATTTTTTTGAAAGCACTTTTAAGAAAAATACACTTAGAAGCGGTTTTTTAAAAGCTTGGCCTAACACTAGTTGCTGCTCAGAAGTGCTTTTTAAATTAATTAGCCAAACACAGACTGATTTTTGCAGCTTCATCATATGTTCCAGGATATTAAAATAAATCAACTGATCTATGAACTTGTAACTACAGCTTGAAAGTGAAGAAATAAATTAAAAGTACAAAAGCAAACACACTAATTAATTTAAGAAACTTTTTTTTTTTGGTGCATAATTTAAGAAACTGAATGCAAAGAGAGTTGGGCCTTACCATCAATAATCGCAATGATAAACATAATTATGAAAAAAATCACTTACACCCAAAAAGGAAGTAAAGAGCAGCATGTAGAGGCCTTGATGGATAAAAAGAAGGGTACCAAGTCAAATAGTTCACAGCCTTTGCCACTTGAAGTGATGGAGGAGGACCTTTGAGTACTCTTTCATAACCTTGAAAATAATCCTTTTTCTAGGTTCCTGTAATAGTTTTAATTTGTAAAAGTTGAAAGTAATCATCATGGAAGAATGTTTTAATACATGCTATATCTATGTTAAAACAAAGTGTATTTATGAATGCAATAATATTTTCTATTGATAAATATACAAACCTGATAATTTATATGCATTCGTTACTGAACTAATAGGAGAACAAACTAATTATCAAGAAGTAACCAAGTGAATCAATCAGTCAAGTATGCAAGATGGAAAGATCCATCAGTCACTTGTATTTTTGGACAAAATATCTTAATAAAATACAAACTTAAAAAATATTCCAATAAAATTGCATAAGTGGAGAATAATAAGAAAGTACAGGCGAAGATAACATATGTTGATAATAAGACATGGACATATCAGTAGAAAATAAGACAAATTAGGCTTAAAGATGGGTGAATGAGAATTTTCAATAAGACAAACAACTATAATTTATTGTTGAATACACATTATGTCAGTGGATGCCAATAAACAGGGAATAAAAAATTTAAACTACTTCCTTGGCTTAGGTATCCTCTTATACATGTCCTTACATCTCTATTCCTCTTGTCTCTATTCCTCTTGTCTGCTTCTTAAAGTTGTTGGATATCTGTGCTATTTTCTTGTCCTTTTTCTGGACCATTAGTGTCTTGCAACTTCATACAATCTTTATCAATCCTCGGTGCTCTACTTCCTACTCCTCTACTCCTTTACTCCTCTATTTTTAAATATTTCTCTAGTTTCAAATCCCACCAACAACAATGAGTCATCATATAAAGCAATTCCATTACGTGCCCTTTAACATACCTTTCTTATTCGATAAATTTGCAGCCAGAAAAATGAATTTAAGTTTAAACAATCAGATGTTGCTCGAACACAACTTTTAAGAAAAGTTCCCAAATCATCTTAAGCCTAATTAAGCATTTCTAAGACATGAAATAATGAATAAAAACTTTCAATAGAAATTTATATGCATAAATTTTTTCCAATAGCTATTTGACTTAATTCATCCACTTTATATCAATCTCAACCAATGCACCAATTTTAGTGCTTTATCAAAATTGGGTTATCATGAGTTCTTACTGTTCTTTTCCTCGGCTATGGAGAGTGAGGGGTGTGCGCAGAGGCAGTTATGAAGAGCCTGGAAACATACTCGCGATTCACAATTCATAGAAATATAACATATACAAAAAATGTAAAGAAAAGGAAGAACAACATGAATTAGGAGTAAAATTAAATATCCTTTTTGTTAAGTTAGTAGAACAATAAATTTCAATACCTTATGAAGAAGAAGAGATGGAGGTGAATCAGCAAGAAGGCAACATCAACGAAATTGGACGGAGAATAACTCTTAAAATGGTGATTCCGCATCATCTGGTTGGAAAACACAAAATCCAAGAAAATTTATCCATAAAATTGGAAACAGTTAAATAGATCTAAAAGAAGCAAAGAAAGAAAAAAAGACAGAGAAAACAAAGAAGATGTGAGCAAGGATTGAGAGAATAATGCCTGAAATCTAATAGATAGATAAGAAGACGAAAAGTGCCACGAGTATTGTTGAAAGTTTGAAGGAGAACTGATACTCCTCCATCGGTTGGAATAGAAGAGATGGAAGATGGAAGAGCAGATTCTAGGCTCTGTCGTGTGTGTCAAAAATGATGGAAGGCATTTTTTCCTTTGAGCAAAATGACACTTTTGCCCTTGGTCGACCATCAAGGCTTTTCTATATATTTTTTTACTATAAGCCTTTCTCTTTGAAAATTTGAAAAAAAAAAATGAATTTTGTAAGGATAAAGAATTTAAAATGTATAACCAAATTTCATATGAATTCTATGTAATCTTTGATTATCCACGTGGCTTTTTCTATTTTGTCATTTCAGTTTTTTTTCTTTTGTTTACTTCTACTATATAACCTTCTTCTCTTGACACAACATCACACTTCTTCATTTTTGCTCCCTTTTAGTTGCTTCTTAATTTTCTCGTATAAGCTTTTTTCTCACCATTCTCATAGCACAAAAAGAAAGAAAGATCGCCAAAATCCTCAACTCTTTGACAAGGAATAAGTAAAATAGCCAAAATACAGTTTTAACTTATACAAGTGAACAAGAAATTGATCTCCAACTTTCACTGGGTGGCTCATACAATAAAAATCCTATTCAAAATCCAATGCCTCGGCCTTTTTTAGGCATATATATATATATAGCGAGAGAGACTAAAATTAACACCGCACGCAAAAGTACAAATTATTGTATAAATATTGACAAAAGTGTTTTTCAAAGACTCCAAAAGTACTTTTTTCGAAAAGTACTTCTAACAAATACTAGGACTTTTCAAAATGAGCAAATTTAGAAGTTTGGCTAATCAGGACCGCTAAATTAGATCTATAATTTGTTCAGTGGATATATTAAGATTTGAGAACCAAGATATAAGATTTAATAGCATCTCTTCCTGTATCTTCAGACCTATTGAGTTGCAAACGCTATTTCTCTAAATGCTTTGGCTGATTCCTGACATTGATCTTGATTAAGATGCTTAGTCCTAGTGAATGATCGTTTAAGAGATAAGTAATAAACAGACAGCAGCAACAACAAGATAATAAGACACGGAAGCAAATTGTCACGATCTAAAATTCAGTAAGGGTCGTGATGGCGCCGGATACCGCTGTCAGGCAAGCCAACCAAAAATATTTAATTAAATTCTCATTTAAATAATTGTGAAAACTATAATTTTCTTTCAATTTGGCTAGTAAAAAATAATCCTTACAAAATAAATAAAGAATGTTTAGAAGTTATTACATATTACCCCTTAATCATCCAGAACCCGGTGTCACAAGTGCATGAGTAATTATTAAGGAATCAAATAAAGTAGAATAACTGTCCGAAATAAAAATTGGGCAGAAAGTAAATATAATACGCTGAAAGAGACTATATTAGTTGCCGGTCGCCTCAAGAAATGCAGCTCACCTAGTCCTCGTATCATCCATGTTGCTACGCCCAGTACGCCGCTAGAGATGCATGTGCACGTGCAACAAATATGAACAGCAAGTGTAGCATGAGTGAGAAAATAACGTGTACTCAGTAAGTATCCCGCCTAATCTCGAAGAAGTAGAGACGAGAGGTCGACTTCGGCACTTACTAGTGATCCAATAATGATATGTCATCAATATAATTAACCGAGGATTTTTATAAATATGGTTGTAATTCAGTAGAATAAAGCAAGTAAATGATTCTTTCTTCTATAGGAAATTTCCAAATTCCTTTTTTATCATTTATACATATATTCTCAAACCGAGAAAAAACAATATCAACTTCAATAAATTTCAAGGCGAGCAACACAAGCATGTGCAAATCATGCCGAGGACGTACGATCCGATCCAACAATATTTAAATTGTGCACTGCCAGAGGGTCGAATGGCACAAACCATAGATGCATTTATTTAATCTACCGAGGCGTTCGACCCGTTCCATAATAGATAAACACATTCAACAGTCAAATCAATAATTCACCGAGGAGCAATTATTCAGGAAAAGGCAAGTTTCTCTTTAAAAAGTTAAGTAATGATATCTAGTCTTTTGGAAATGCATTTACACGTTCGATATGTTTTAAGCATTTTTAAATTTGTCAACAAGGTTGCATTTATTACAAGTAAGCGTGCTTTTGGGTCCTAGACTATCCGGACATAAGCATATTAGTAGCTACGCATTCACCTCGTGCGTACATAGCCCCCACAAATATAAGCACATAATTAATTAACTCACCTATGGGGACCATTCCCTCTTACAAGGTTAGAAAGGAGACTCACCTCGCTCCGAAGTTCCATAACTGGCATTCCACGCCCTTTCGAAGACTTAAATTGATGCACAACGCTCCAAAACTAGACAATAAATATGCAAATCCATTAATATATGTTCAATTACTCATAATAATCTAAATTATAACAATTCCTAACCCCGATCGAAAAGTTGGCAAATACGGCCACATGCCTGGATTTCAAAATTTTTCGAACATAAAGTTTACCCATAACCTCACGAACTCAAATATATAACTTACTCTCAATTTCATGTTCAAAATCGTGATCAATATCCAAAAATACCAATTTTCTAGGTTTTTCTCTCAACCCCAAGTTTCTACCATTTTTTATTGCTCAAATCCTTAATAATATCATGTATTTAACTCACAAGGGGTGAAATTAGCTTACCTCATGTTTGATGATGAAATTCCCCTCTTGAAGGTCTCTAAAAATCGCCCAAACAAGAGTAAAATGGAAGAAAATAGCGAAGACCCCCGATTTAAAGAACCTTACTACCTCCAGTATTTTCGCACATGCGGTCACACGACCGCTTCTGTGGTTCTGCAGGTGCGGCCCCTCTACCGCTCCTGCGGTTTCTCACCAGGCTCCCTTTTCCGCTTCTACGCCTCAACTACCGCAGGTGCGGTCCCGCTTCTATGGCTAAATGACCGTGTTTGCGGTCTCTTCACTTCTGACCAAACACCACATTTGCGCCCCTCCTAGCCGCTTCTGCAGCTCCGCACTTGGGGCCCAAGTCTCGCAGGTACGGTTACACCAGAAGGCAGCAGCTTCAGCTCTTCCTCCGAATTCCAATTCGATCTGTTAACCATCCGGAATCCACCCGAGGCCCCCGAGGCCCCGTCTAATCACACCAACCAGTCCCAAAACACATTACAGACTTGCTCGAGGCCTCAAATCATATCAACAACGCGAAAATCATGAATCGACCTCCAATCCAAGCTTAAGGAACTTTAGAATTTCAAGCTTCTATATTCGATGCCGAAACCTATAAATCCCGTCCGATAAATCTCAAATTTTACAAACAAGCCATATTTGACATTACGGACCTACTCTAACTTCTGGAATCGGAATCCGACCCCGATATCGAAAAGTCCACTTCCGGTCAAACTTCTCAAAAACCTCCAAATTTCTACCTCTAGCTAAATGACTCCAAAATGACCCATGGACCTCCGAATTCACTTTGGATCGCGCTCCCAACACCAGAATCACCATACGGAGCTATTTTCATACTCGAAATTCCAAACGGACATCGATAACATTGAAATGCACCTCAACCCAAATTTATGAAATTCTTCCAAAAATGCTAACTTCCACAATAGGTGCTAAAATATTTCCGGATCTTCTGAAACTCGATTAAGACATACGTCCAAGTCCGAAATCATCATACGAACCTGCTGGAGCCTTTGAATCCTGGTTTCGAGGTCGTTTACTCAAAAATCCAATCTTAGTCAATTCTTTCAACTTAAATCTTCCAAAATAAGAATTCTGTTTCCAAATCGACTCCGAAGTTCTTCGAATTCAATTTCGACCGTGCGTATGTCACGCCCTGAGCCCGGGGGCGAGACATGCACCTAGTGCCTCATTTATCCTTGCGTACCACTTGCGACTAAGAGACTCTGAACATGTAATGTCATACTTTGGCTATGGGCCACATTACAAGATAATGTGCGATGCAAACTATAAAACTAAATGGAGACTAACACTGACTAATGTCAACATAAAGCTGGGCCGGCAAGGCCGTCATTATTACTATAACAGACAAGCCAACCAAATATACGTACAGGGCCTACAAGCCCAACATACTGCACTAACCGACATGATATTTCTACAAGCCTCTACCGATAGATGTACTGTGATCGGAACAGGTCCCTGACCTACCCATAACCTATCTACATATATACACAAGATATACACCACACTGCTAGACCCGGCAACTCCGAAAGAAGGGGAGCTTACCAATAAAGCTAAACTCGGGTAACACCTATTGAGGAGGCCTACCCGTCTATCTGTCTGAACCTGCACGCATGAAATGCAGCGCCCCCAGAAAGCGACGTCAGTACGAAATAATGTATTGAGTATGTAAGGCAATATGCTGAAGCTGAATCTAAACTGATAATATAATAACTGAAAGCAACTGGGGATCAAAGATCTGAGGATATGCTCATCAGCTCATACTGACTCAACTCTCTCAATATAGTGAGTAAAATAGTTGTCTGGCCCTATAAGGCTCGGTATATATATATATATCTGCTCTACCGTAGTAGGCTCGCATATAGGCACTCGGCCATAATAAGCTCTATATCTTGACCAACTGGGCTCGCTCATACACGCTCGCCACAGCAGGCTCGGTATATAACTTACCATCTGATTAGAGGTTGCCCAATAGGGGCCTGCCCATCGATTATAACTCAATGGTAATGAAAATACTATAATACTGTATATATAAACTGTCTACTCTCTTGACTGGACAAAGGAAATACTCAATTTAATATGAAGTCCCGATAAGAAGAATATCGTAATTTACAAACTAGGAAAATATAAGTAACTTGCGAGACTAGCCGAATATACGTAAATTCCGAGATATGAATTTTACTTTGTGGCTCATTAACAAGATCGTGTAATGACAAGATCATGCAAAATGAAATAAGGGCTTAGCTTTAATATACCTGATTCTTGAATTATTTGAACGAATCCGCTTCTGTAAAATTTACACAAAATTTGGCTTTGGATTTCGTTGAAACTTTAGACGAAATGGCTTCTGCTCAAATGAACGAAATAGGCTTTCTCTAGTCTATCCCTTAGTAGAGATAAATCTAACCAACGAAGTTGTATAATCTAAAAAAAAAGAATGATGATTGCTTAATTTTTGAAAACGTTAGTTGTGGTTTTACAAACAGAAGGCGTAGGTTTCTGCTCAATTATTCCTTGCAATTCTCAATAAGTATTGTACATGTACATAGAGATCTCGAACCAGTAAAATGCTTGAAATTTGAACGAAATGTTTCTGCTCTCTCACGTATTTGGTTTTAAAAATCAAGGACAGAATGCAATGCGTGTTTGATCTTTAATGAAGGAAATGTTTCTGATTTCTTATATGTTTGAACCTAGGAATGAAGATAAGACTTAAGTCTTAGGTTAGTTAGATTTTGATTTGGCTCTAAATAGCCACATGGCATAGATGGCTCATGAGTCATCTTAGCCTTGTGGCATTTGTGCCACGTTTTTTGGAGTAAGTTTTTGTTAGTAATTTTTATCCACTATTTAGTTAACTAGGTTATGTTTCGTTACCCGGTAATTAATCAATTACCCGCATAATTTATAAATTACCATAAATTACTTAAAATTCTATTTATTTTTAAAATACTTTATATATTATACTAATGTGATCATATGGTACCTTGCATGGTGTTACTTCAAAATTATCGGGTATTATTGCTCGACCCGTATTTTATTTCAAATTGGCCACTTTCAACAAAACTCGTTTTTTTTAATTCGTGTACCCTTTATCCTTCAGGACACTTATTCATCGCTTGTTAAAAATAGCATAAATATGCTAACCTCCAGATAATATCATCCCCGAGTCTACGTCAATTAACTGAAGACGAAACTTTAACGTACGAAAACGCGAGATGTAACATCCTCCCATCCCCCCCCCCCCCAAAAAACATTCGTTCTCGAATGTTGACTAATGCCCTTATCATTTCTCATAACCCATAGCTCTTACGAATACTTCGGTGCTCCTCTTGTCATCTAGGCAACTGTTCTGTGAACATGTCCAAAGGCCAGGGCATTCCTCCCTTTAGTTCTTTTCCTCATATCACGACTTGTAGTCAGGATCTTTCCAATCTCGTAACTGTTGCTACCTTGTATCATGCAGCCTGTACGACTTGACCTTGTAAGTGCGCATATGCGACTCTTCTCCCCTTTTTCCTCTAGCTTTTAGCCCATCTTTAGGCCTCAGTTTATGAATATATACGTAGCTTGACAAGATGTCCCTCTGGGAATCCATAGGTATACTGAAGTTCCGCGCTCGGTACTTTGTTGAACTTACGAATATTGCTACATCTTGTTTCATAGAACAGGTTATCTAACCGCGTGATTATTTTTTTTACTGTATCTAGCTAGGTCGTACTATATCATAACTCTTACTTCGATTTATCATTACTGAGGTCTGCTACCAAATACCAAGTTACTCTTTCGCTGCTGTATAAATATAAGTCTTTTAATGCTTCCTCATTACTATTCATTTTAAGAGTGACGACCTGCTCTCATCTTATATTTTGTAACTCTCATCCATCCATTACTCATTCGCCGCAATATTGATCTGCACTCTACCACTAATAACTTGAAACCTCTTACATAATCACTAGGGCTTAGGTTGCATCGACGATAATTTGAAATGATTAGACTGATGCACCTGGGGCGATACCATGCTTTCATAACCATATCTCATAGCATCCCAATGTGATTCACCTTGTGTAGGTATTTTAATACTGTCCAATTCATGAGATCCCTTTCTTTTCTTCATTAGATCAGCACTCAATCGAAGGCTCAAACGTCATCCTTTCTCTATCACAATTACATTCTTATTTTATTACCATGGAAGCATTCCATCTCTTCTAAATGCTATTAGTCTTAGACTCATTTGAGTTCATCCAGACTATACTAAGCCTTCTATAACTTAGAGAACCCATCGGCTCTCTTGCTTTCATGGGCTTAATCCCGAGAATTTATCCATTCTCGTCACATTCTTACTCGCCCTTTCTCATACTTACTCATGTCATAAAACCTCGTAGCTTTACTATACTTTAGCTTGCGACCTCTACGTATCTATTTATACTATTCACAACCTTTCTTCAACTTTCTTGCACCCTTGATTTCCTTATGTTATTCTAGAACATCAAGCGAGGCATCACATCGTCTCTAACTTTTCTTTACTCCCTTGGATAGATATCTCGGCACCTAGATATCACAGGCTGGAAGGTATGCCACTGACGATGCTGCTATCATTTCTGGATACTGAATCCTTGGGCTTCTAGCTTTTTATCCGTAACATGGACTATTCACAATCTTCTACATTTGAGTATCTCATATGTTGTTCACCTTTACATTTCTTACCTTAAAATATTGTATCGTATCTTTTATCTCTCTCATGACCTCCTTTCCATATTAGTATAACTCACTTTCACAACTTGAAGCTCTATTATGATACTTGTACCTCTGGGAATATACGATTCGATAGGAGCTTCATACTGACTTTTTATGAGGTTAGTACTTCTTCTAATTGGCTTCATCGTAGAGTCGTTATATAATATAGTTGTTGTACTATCTCTCATGTACCTTTGATATTAAGAGTAATTTTACGATATTCTCAATCATGATTTATATAATTTTCTGGGTCCAATAATCAGACTCCTGATTTACTTTGTTGATGTAAATCTTTAGTTTCCTCTTCCTTATGATCAGCCTTTATGTAAGTTTAAGCCATCATCCGATCTGTGGCTCATGGTACTACTTTAGCCCTTTCATGGACACTATGGAATATTCAGGATACAATTTTCTAACAATTTAATCCTTTATCTATAACCTGTACTCAATTCTTTCTTTTAACTTATACCGGAGTCTTCCACGACTGTATGATTGGCAACATATGTTTTGCATGGCTTATCTGAACTCTTAAGTACGTTCATAACATAGCTAATTCGGTATCATTGATTGAATAATTCCTTTCATTCCTTTTTAGCTTTCTTTAAGGTAAGCTATTACTTTCCATGGTCTTTATGCCCCTTGTTGCGTGCATACTTAGCTTACCTTAGTTCCCATGCATGCCGGAGTTTTCGTGCAACTCTATCACGACCCGAATTTCTCACCATCGGGATCGTGATGGCGCCTACTCGTGGTAGCTAGGCAAGCCAACTTACTTACCGTTTTCATTAGTAAAACGACTCTGTTGTCAATTTATAGCATCATTAATAATAACAACAATAACTGCGGAAGTCTAATTTTATAAGTCTGAAATAAATACGAAATGCTCAACAATATCCTCTACCCAAGATTTTGTGTCACATACTCACGAACTACTAAGAATAAACTACATATAAAAGTCTGAAAGAAATATAACAGTTATCTGTCTCGAAATAATGAGGCAACAATATAAATGAAAAACATAAGAAGAGACGCCGGGCCTGCGGACGCCTGCAAGGCTACCTCAGTCTTGTGAGAATAAAATCCTGCTCTCGAACTACTGTTGTTGCTGCTGCTCAAAACCCTGACCTGTGCAAAAATGCACAAAAGTGTAGTATCAGCACAACCGATCCCATGTGCTGGTAAGTGTCTAGCCTAACCCCGACGAAGTAGTGACGAGGCTAGACTGGACACCACGTAAACCTGTGCAGTTATAAATATACAGCAGAAATCGAATACCGAGTAATTAACAACATGGGAGGGGGAAACATGCTATGGGGAAAATACAATTAATAGTAATCCAGAGTAATAACCAAACAGCTTAAAGTCTACAATGAAACAAGAAATCAATGTTCAGACATAACCACAGATATCAACAACTGTTGTGGCGTGCAACCCGCTCCATAATTATCATTGTTGCGGCATGCAACCCGCTCCACATATCACTGTTACAGCGTGCAACTCGACCCACATTAGTTATCATTTATCATTGTTGCGGCGCGCAACCCGATCCTCAGTATCATTTGTTGCGGCGTGCAACTCGCTCCTCACTATCATTTAACAGTCTGAGTCCCCAAGAACAGTTACAATGAAGGGACATACAGCAGACAAATACATAATAAACATCCCGGCAAGGGAGTACAATTAACAACTCAATCATCCCGGCAAGGGAGAATACATTAAATACTTACGTCCCGGCAAGGGAATAATCAACAACGTTTCCATTTTTCCTTACTTTACTTATCTTATAATTCATTTTACTATTCTGAGCCAACGCTCCAAAGAATCCAGTCATATCA